>WAAB01022713.1:0-14497 GCA_013389865.1 Piaya cayana
GCTTGGCCCTGGTGAAGCTCGTGTGGTTCAACAAGGCTGAGTGCGTGGTTCTGCCCCTGGGGCTGAGCAAGAGTGTGACGACCATGGGCCGGGCAGGGAATGGGTTGAGAAGGGCTTCAGAGGGAATCCTGGAATTGTAGAATGGGGTGGAAGGGACCTTAAAGATCATCCAATTACACCCCCCCACCCCTGTAATATGGGCAGGGACACCTCCCACCAGACCAGGCTGCCCGAGGCCCCATCCAAAAAGCCGCTTGATTGGAAAAGACCTTTGAGATCATCAAACCCAGCAGCACCTGCCCATTACTAAATAACATCCCTAAACACTTCATCCACCCATCTTTAAATACCTGCAGGGATGGGGACTCATCCTCTTCCTGGGCAGTGGGTCTGGAGCTTGAGAGCCCTTTTGGTGAAGGAATTTTTTTGTGATGTTCAATTGCATCTCCTGTAGCGCAGCTTGAGGCTGTAAACAGTAGTGGTCAAAGGTTCCATGTCCAGATGGAGATCCATGACAAGAGGTTTCTCTCCAGGGCCTGTACTGGGATCGGTGCTGTTTAATATCTTCGTTGATAATAGACAGCGAGGTTGAGTGCACCTTCAGCAAGTTTGCAGATGGCACAAAGCTGAGTGGTGCTGTTGTCACACCAGAAGGATGGGATGCCATCCAGAGGGACCTGGATAAACTGGATTAGCCAGCCTCAATGAATCTCATGAGGTTCAACAAGGCCAAGTGCAAGATCCTGCAACATGAGGCAGGGCAGTCCTGAGAGAAACAACAGGCTGGGTGGAGAATGTATTGAGAGTAGCCCTGAAGGGAAGGACTTAGGGGGTGCTAGTGGATGAGAAGCTCAACATGACCCAGCAGTATGGGTTTGCAGCCCAGAAAGACAACCAAGTCTTGGACTACATCAAAAGAAGTGTGACAGCAATGCAAGAGAGGTGATTCTGCTGCTCTTCTCCGCTCTCATGAGACCCCAGCTGGAGTCCTGTGTTCAGTTCTGGAGTCCTCAGCACAAGACAGAAAGGACATGAATCTGTTAGAGCAGGTCCAGAGGAAGGCCATGAAGATAATCAGAGGGCTGGAGCACATTCCAAATGAGGACAGGCTGAGAGGCTGGGGTTGTTCAGCCTGGAGAAGAGAAGGCTCCAGGGAGATCTTATAGCAGCCTTCCAGTACATAAAGAGGGCTACAGGAAAGCAGGGAAGGGGCTCTTCATCAGGGTTGTGCAAGTGGGAATGGTTTTAAGCTGAAAGGAGGGAGATTTAGATTAGATATTAGGAAGAAATTTTTTATTGTGAGGGTAGTGAGGCACTGGCACAAGTTATCCAGAGAAGTTGTGGATTCCTCATCCCTGGAGGTGTTCAAGACCAGGTTGGATGGGGCTTTGAGCAACTTGATGCAGTGAGAGTGTCCCTGCCCATGGCAGGGAGGCAGGATCTAGATGATCTTTAAGGTTCCTTCCAGCACAAACCATTCTATGATTCAATCTAGAAGACTAGTGCTATAATCAATTAAAGCAGTTGCCCATGCGTTACACTCTAAAGAATCTCACTGTTCTCTGTAATTAACAAATTACTGATTTATTTGAGCTACAGCATATTCAGGCTTGGTACATATTATAGATAGCAACTCTATCTGTAGGAAGCTGATTACCTGCTGAATTTATTAAATGAAAGCATCCTTAGCTGCAGCTGTGTCAGAGAGACAAGAGAGCCTAATCTGACATATTTTTGTACTGGTATAAATTAAAGTGCCCCAAGTACACAGCTTTTGATTTTTCCATGTGTAGGGGCTTTGTTTTTTAACATCATAACAAATTGGAAGAATTTTCTTTTCCAAAATTTGCAACCTATCAGTTGAGATTTTAAAGCGAGGTACACTTAACAGTAAAACACAAGGCTAACGATGTTTTTCCCACCTCAAATAGCTGCATACACTATTGTTGCAAAGACTGTGTTGCAGTTATTCCAATAGTCCTCAAACAGCAAGTACAACAAATGCACGTACAACTATTTAGGACACACAAAGGTTGGGGCAATTTCTTAGACATTTGAGCACACCAGTTCATTAGGCTCAGACATATTTAGATCAACACTGTTTTTTGATTTCTTTTTGGTGAGTTTCTTCCCAGATTTTGGATACTTTTCCTTGCTATGAATGACCTGGATATACTGGTCGTTGCTGCTGTTCTGTGGATCGCTGCTGGATTCAATTGAAATGGAATCAGATTCTGTTAGAGATTGCTCCAGCTTTTGCTTTGATTTTGGTTTCACGTGTGGCTCAGGATAGTTCAGGTGCACTTTCCTGTACGCATATGGAGGCCTGTCCAAGTCTAGCTCAAAATCATCATCCCAGGATTTATAATGCACTCTGGCTAGGTCCTTGCTCATAAGAATGTGGCCATCAGCACGTTCCCCAATGTAAAATCGTGGTGCTGGGCGAAGATCAGACAGTGAGCGAGGGCGATGGGATCTGTTTATGAATTCTCTCTCAAATTCCTCTTCATCTTCCTCATCTTCACTGGGATGAGAAGAATACATCTGGTGGGGTGTGTGAACCACGTATCTTCTGATACTGCGTGGGTACAACTCAATAATGTCTCCTGAGTCATCCTTTCTGAAGTGCCTTTGGAGGCGGGAGGTAGAACGGAGTGATTTTTTGCGGGGCTCGTTTTCATTAACAACAATATACCTGGTAGCATATGGTCTACATCCCACAAAAACAGGAGCCTCTGCCCCAAGGGCATTCGGATTTACCTGCCGAATACCTTTCCTGAAGAGAGGCTCAGAATGAACATCTTCAGAGTGCTTTTTGAAAGTCACCGGTGTGTAGGGCTTTGTTTTACATAGCTCACTTGCACTCCCATGCACAACACTTGGGTACCTTCAGGAAGATAAAAAAAAAGAAGGAAATACTGAGAACACACTTAACTGTTACTGTAATTAAAATGTGTGTGTGTATATATATATATAAAGTCATTGTTCTGGAAGTCAAACACAAGGTTGTAAGGATGGGGATTACAGAATCTCCATTGTTCCCAGTTTTTAGGCTCAGTTTGGGAAACATACCCTAGAAATTACATATATCTTTACTTCCCTGGGAAAAGGCAGCAGACAATTGATGTCTCAAAGTTATGTTCCCATTCTGTTTTCTTATTCTGAGAGCTGTTTAAAAACGCTCTTTATCTGATCACTTGGAAAAAAACCAAAAACCTACAGGTTGCTTAAAGCATCAGTCTGCTGATGTCCAAAACCTGTTGTCCTGCAATTAGACCTGCACAAGCATTCTTCACAGTTCCTTCACTCTTGTGTTTGTCTTGCTCATGGAAACAGTATCGTGCCCAAACTATTTTAATCAAATGCCTGAGAGGAAGCTTAGTATTTACTTTGCTTAAAGTGCATGTAAATCCTATCAACTGCACCATTTCCAAAGTTTTACAGTCCTGTTTGAATTAAGGGAGAGTTACGGAAGTGGTGTCACTGAAAATTCCTCAGCTGTTTTACTGTCCCAGACAATCTGAATACATGGTTGTTTTGTAATAAAACACAGGTGTGTCATGGAGCTGCTGGAATAAATACCATTTCAAAATCAAAATGGTCTTACCTGCTTGTGATATGATCATTTCTTTGTTTCTGAACGCTGGATCCTGAGGGAGCTGGTGTTAAGGAGGTTGAAGTTGTGGAAGTTGGGTTGACAGGTCTTTCAACATCAGTTGAGGGCACAGTTTGGGGCACAGACTGAGAAATGGTTTGTATTCTGGTGCCTTTGCTCACGGGAGATTCGAAGTTCAATACACTTCCATTCTTCCGGGGAGTTGAGGACCGAACAGTAGACTCCTGGCTGATCATATCACCTTCATGCTCTGGTTTCTTGTCATTCCCATCCAGATTCTGGATTCTGGCTAGAAAACAGAAATTATTACAGGAACTATCCAGGTATCTAAATTTAGAAACTGCTGTGTAAACACAGTGGCTCAAAGTCGTGCTTTAGTCATGGGAACCATGCTAACAGAACAGCATTGTGTTCAGGAAAGAGAAGCTGGTGTCACTGTGAGACACAGTGATAAGGAGGTGATCAGCATATTACACCAATGGAAGGTGTAGTAATGGGGGATATAGAAAAAAATACTGGACTTTGCACTGTAGGATTCCAAAATGAACAACAAGCCAATGACTCTCTTCGAGAGCCCTGTTGTAGTTCACAATGTACACCGCTTCCAATTTGAAGGTGTCCAGATTCAGCAGACTGGCTCCAGTAACTGTGCTTATTGTAGCCAAAAGTTGAATTTCATTTCTGTAGCAAAGGAAATCCAACTAAGACACATACCTTGTTACCCATAATAGTTACTCCTGATCACAATATTGAACTACATCTGGTATTTCATCATTTCTGTATCCAGTAGAGAGCTATAAGGGTGTCAGAGTAGCATAAAGATGTAGCCATAAGGCTACTAAATAATATGTTCTCTTTGGCTTGGCAAATTTTGACTTCTTCCATCAAGAGGATGACATTCTTTCTGTGGCTGCTAAAATCTGAGAAGCAGAAGGTTCAGATTCCAATTCCCTCAGGCACAGTACGCAATTATGTCTGAAATCTTTTCATTGCTGGTGAAATATTTAACCCACTTGGGTCAAAGAATAGGGGCTGTTACCATCCTCCTTCTCTGCCTACTGCTCTCTGAATTTTATGGAAGGTCTGACAAGATTTGAGTCATCAGAGATGCCTTTCCAGTTCTGCCCTGTTGGTGGTAAAAACAGGAAAAATATCCAATCCAAAGAACTCAGCATAGTTTAAGTATTAACTAGACACCTTGTTTTCCAATACTGGCAAGATTAAGTAAAGCTGAGCTCAAAAAACATTTTAAAGGAAGACTCTGTAGAAAATAGGTTTTTAAATCATAGAATCATAGAATAACCAGGTTGGAAGAGACCAACCAGATCATCGAGTCCAACCGTTCCTATCAGTCCAACCTATCCTAAATGTAGTTTAACTTCCCTTTGTATATGATAAATGAAATTGGTTTTGCATCCAAGTGCTTTGCTTATAGTGGCATTTCTAAAGCTCCCCAACTTACCTACTGCCATCTGAACCACCTTCTTCTTATCTTCAGTTCTTTCCTACAATATATTCAGGAGAATGAAAAGCAATAAATTATGGATCAGAGAGTAAATCCACTGCTGTTTATGGATGAAAAACACAGGATTGGTCTTAAATTGTGAAACACTGGAAGCGACTTTAGATATTTAATTAGTTAGTACTTTCCTGAAGACCAATCAATTCCATGCATGAGTGTTTTGTACTGTACTTACTGTTTGGATCTTCATTCTCAGTTGATTGTTGGTGAATTTTAATGATCTTGCAATACTTTGTAGGTAATAGATCAGCATGCTAGAAGTGAAAGAAGTGATTATGGGTCACTTTGAAGGTTCTTGGCATTTTTTTTCTTGAGACTTTATAGGTCATCAAAACGAGGTTCAAGTTCAGTTGCTGCTTTGTAGCATTTCTTTTATACTGTGATAATGGATCACAGCTTTCTTTGAGCCAAACGTACATGAGAGAAAAAAATGACACTGAAAATGGATTAAACAGCAGTTCTAACTGCGCCTGCACTTTTTGCAGGTCTTTTCATTGTGAATTTAACTCTCGGTGCATTTCTAGGTGTTTTTTTGTTTAAATTCTAAACACTATATAAATGAAAATTTTGATAAATATTTTCTTCCCCTTCCCCCTCGCCCCTAGTCCAAGGTTATGGAGCAGAGACACCAGAATTTCAGCTGAATTTCCTCACTCATACCAGTCTAATTTTGTTGACTGACTGGAGTAACAGGTTATTTACACTGGCACAACCAAGATCAGATCTGGCCTCATTTAATGGGTTACACTGGCTTTCAGATGAAGCAAAGTCTTAGAGGTAGATTTCATACCACAAAAATTTACATATGCGCTTAGCCATCGGTTTGAAGTAGTCAAGAGATCTACTGAATTTTGTAAACATATTCGTATTTAAGTGGCTGGGACCTTAGAGGAAAAAGTTAGAAGTAGGAAGTATTGCTTTGATCTTTTTAATTTGTCTGGAGAGTGCACTGGTGTGACAGACTGCGTTGGCCTGTAGTTTCCAGGGGAAAAATGATATCAAAGACAAATGATAATTTGTCGAAGCCAAGTGAATGTCAAACGGCTGAAAGTAAATACTAATTCTGAGCTGTGAACAATTATCTAGAGACTAGAGTAAGAAAGGACTTGCTCTGGAAAGTCTGCAGCAAGTTATATTACATTAAGCACTTAAGAGCAGACCCGCGTAATTTATTTATTTTATCAGAAATCAGGATGATTGAGAAGCTTCTTTATATTATAGACTGAGCCCCATTCACAGTCATAAACTGAACTAATGACTGTGAGGAAATTGAAAATGATTTTCTGAGGTGATCTTGAGAGGGAAGAAGGATCTTACAAGTTCGTGGAACCAGCAGCATTGCACGCCCTGACATGGTATAATGAACTTGCTCTAACACAGTATCCCTGAACAAGAAATTGCTTTTGAAAATGCAAGTACAGCCTTTTTAATATAGCCTGATTCCTGTCTGATCTGTATATTATATATCCAATAAGCCATTTTTTTCAGATACTCTTAATAAAATTACAGCAATGTAGTGTTTGTCCCTCAGTATCAACATTTGACTCTCTGGAGATAAGGCCAGTATTAATACAATGCATTTAGCCTTTCTAAGAACTAAGTACTTACAATAAAAGTAGTAGTGCGGGGAGGACCACCACAGGACTGCTGATGTAAGCGATCACTGTGTTGAACCATGCAGGAAAATCGGTTTTAATTGTTTCAGAAACAATATCGTATATTTTTTCTTGTCCACTAGGAGAGGAAAAAAAAGTAAAAAAAGGTAAAATGGTAAAGTTAAGTTGTCAGAAATCCCGGGTGCATAAAGTTGTTAACCAGTGTTGGCAGTGAATAAACAAGGAGTTTAATCCTAAACTACTTTGGAATAGTACAGTGAAAAGAGGAAAAAAAAAAAAAAGATGAAAGCAACTTGATTTGCTTTTTAAAATTTTTTTCAAAAGCATGAAAATGTTGGCCATGCTTGGAGGGTGCCTGAATTGAGACACAAGACAGTGATATGTGCCAGATTGCTCTGTGCCATATTGTGTTGTGTAAGCGGAAAATAACTGAATCATGTATATAAAACAAAATATCAAGCCTCACTCAGAACACTGACATAGCCACCTGATTAAATCTTAAACTGGAAAATACTGGCAGCAGAAAAACATTGTCACATCTATATTTTTTTCTATTATAAAAATATAGGGTACTGTTGAACCTGATGAATTAATTGTGAGAGGGTGAAATAAAATCTTTACAGTTTTCATTAATCCATTATAACTTACCTGAAGGGACCACAGCTTAAAGATGGTTTGTATCTGGCAATAGCAAAAATTGTTGGCAACATGCATAAGAACAGCATGAACAGCAACATGGCCAAATAGAAATTATTTGATCTGCAAGAAGGTAACATGTTTCAGATTATACTAATCAGAGAGAAAACCAGAGGCAGCATAAAAGGTTCAAGTCTGTATCTACTGAACAAGTTCAATATCTGCATTTCTGAAAGATCATAATCATTCTGCTATGATTAGAAAGTCTGAACAGAGTCAGTTTGAACAGACTCTTAATGATATAATCATATTTGCACAGCTTCCCAGATACCACTGCTGCAGCTGGAGGACAGTTTATAGCACCTGTCTGTAACAACTGACCCTACTGTCCAGTTGTGTTAGGGGAGAAAAAGAACAGTGGCAGATGTTGATTCACCTTCAAAACACGGTTCTGAAGAGTTGAAGATGCCCTAAAGTATTTCTATTTTGAGGAAACAATTAAGATATTAATCATGATAGAATTGAAATGGGGAAATCTGCTGTGTGATACAACGGACAAAAGCAGATACTTCATAGCTTTCAAAGAAAGAAACATCAATAAATAGGATTTGCGACAGTCAGCACATGTAGGTTATTGTGCTCAGACTTGTATGGAAATAAAGCATTTGTGTTAGGCTACATATATTGGTGTAGGAATATTCCCTGATGTATTTTTCAGTTCTTGCTTGCAACCCTCCAGTTTCTCAGTAACTGTGTGTTAGGTTGGTTTTTTATTCACACACAGACATTTGCTGTCAAATCTGGTTGTCAACTTTCAGAGATAAAACCTCCTGTCATTTTATTCCTATGCACAGAAGACGTTTCCATTGCCTGCACTGGATTTATTCTTTCTTCTTTCTCCTTATTTTGACTAACCGAGATGCTCTGAAAACCTGCTGATGTGGTACATTACACGTTAACACAGCCCAGCTTCTCAGGTACATGAGTCCAATCAACTTTAGGACATTGAATGCTGGTAAACAAGGTGAAAAGAAAGCTCCCATCCTGCAAAAATAATATCATGTCAGTGCTTAGTATTGTCAGAAGCAATTTTAACAGCAGAAGAACAGAAGGAAAAAGCAGGTGAACAACAGCTCACTATAAACAGACAATCCTTTATTATAATAATGTGTAAAAGATTGCTTTAATCATATGCTACTTGATTCACTTAGTAATCAGCCAAAATGGACCCGAAAAAATCAGTTATGGACTACCTACCAGATCATTCCTTGGTTGTACACCAAATGCAAAACGTTCTCTGCAATTTTGAATTCTCCATATTCAGGCTACAAGAAACACAGTGTAGGATGAATACCTTGCCTTAATCTTTTTTTCAGATCATTTATTAGAAGCATTTGACTGAATCAGTTCACTGACAGCATGTAGCCTAAAACGTCCAGATGAAGTACCAACTTTTGTTAGGCAGTAAGGGATTATGTAAAATTGTTCCTCTCTAGTTTACTTCACTTTTTTAGTTAAGGACAAGGAACAGTCCTCAGTGTTTCATGGCAACATCTCCTTGCTAACTAAATACTACTCACCATAATTTTCTTAAGAAGCTCTTTGGTTTTGTTTACCTGGACCACTACCTACATTATGGAGAGATGTTACAACTACAGAAAAGAGGATGTAGGGAGCAACTCCATGCCCCCTCTCTCATCTTTGTCCGCTCCATGATCTCATTTTTCAAAAGAACTTTTTGCACCACAGCCATGGGAGCAGGCTTGAGAAAAACATCTAGTCTCAGCATTTACCCTGTTACCTCCAATTTAAACTTAGTGTGAGCTGTGTCTTTATAGATGTGTGCTACCAAGATATTATTTACCTGTTGAAAAGCTTTAAGGACATTCAGCATAATGGGAAGGAGCCTACACATCGTCAGTATCTTAGCTTGATAAAATAAAGACTGTACTTACGAACTTGCTTTCTAGATCCCAGCACCAGCAATCACTTAAATATCGGACACACAGTCCACGGAAGAAATCAATTAGCAGGATGCTTGCAACCGTGAAAATCATGTCGATAATTGAAAGCTTTAGCATCTCCTGAAATACATATTTCACATGTACTGAGTCATTCTGAAAGCAAACTGTGTACAGCTCTTTTGCATTTGTGCTTGTATTTCATTTCAAGCTTACGATGCTGATATGATTTGACTATATAAATTATTTCCTGTTTGACTTATCCCTTACTTGTCTTTGTTGTACCAAAGAGGACAAATTCCAGTGTGCCTTCTATTGCTTGCAGCAAAACAACTCTTGTCATGATGGCTTTAAGCTTTCTTTTGAATGACTGTTCTGAAAATTTATCTAGATAAATTGAAATGGGTTGTTTTTTTTCTATTGTATCCAATCCTTTATTATACTGACTGTTGCAATACACACATACTTGCTAAATGCTTCACAAAAACCCAAAACCTAATGGCAGTAAAATTATCAGGCCGTAAGAGATCTGATTAGTGCTTACAGATGAATGGGGTTATCTTATATTTGAGATTTAAAGCATAAAATTAAATAGAAGATACTCAATTACAAACATCTCTAGCTTGTACAACTAATCAAAACACACCATGAACACTGCTTCTAAAAAATTCCTGATGCCTGTGCAACAGGAAGAGAGACATACAGGAAAAGAAGTCAGGCTAATAAATCTAGGAGTCGTCTTTTCCTCCAGACTATCAAACAAGACCTTTAATATTGCTCATTCTAGAACAAGGAGCAAGCTCAGTGAATTAGAAACATGCTAGCAGTGTTCTTAGTCTAGTGGTCTAGACTTAAGATCAACACTGACAGAGACTGAAGTACATTGGATCAAATTACATCTTTTGAATTTTGTGTGGTTAAAAACTCACTCTGTATGTGTTGGTGTCACTGCTAGTTACATAAAGTAAAGGCCAAAATAATGTACTTTTCATACCTAGGGAGGCAAAAAGTGTTATAATAAGCCTGCAGTTTTTCTGCAACCTAACTGTGGGAACATCAATATGTGGTGCTACCACCCAACTGGCTCTAATCTTATGAACTAACAGTATTTTTAAAGATTTTGTTGGTGCCCTCTTTCTCTCTGAAGAAATGAAGAACACTTGTATTCTCTAGTGATTTAGTGAGTCAGAATGAGTAGAAACTTCAAAGATGCTGTAAAATTGACCAAGAGCCCAATCTCATGCTTGGCTAAGGCCTGCATCCCCATCCACCCAGGCAGCAACTTGAATCTGCACAGGGTACGTGTTACTGCCTTTGTATTTTTTATAGTAATGAATTTAAAATAGGTTCTCTATCACAGATCTGTAGAGATCTGCCTGTGCAGAGCTGAAGACAGAGACTGAAGCCCGGCAAAAGAACATTTGTACAACACTAAACACAGAATAAACAGCTTATATCTGTGCCCATACGAATTTCATAGTCTTTACTCCTCTACATAATTCTTAGCTAAATTGTGGAATTTATACAAAGAAAAACTCTTAAGATTGAATACAGCACAACATGATTTAAATTTTTTATCAAATGTCAATTAGGAATAAATTGATGACATAATAAAAGCGTTACATACTTGACCAACGTACGTCTCCCAGCACGGATCCTGTGGGTTCTGAGTGTTAGAAGAAGCTGTTTTGTTAACCAGTGAGTCAGAGACTGTTGAGCCTTGACTGTGACTATCTTCTGGTGTGGCAATGCTGCTTCTCTTAAATTGTACATTGGGAATGGTTGTAGATAAATTGTCTCCTTTAGAAAGAGTTTGGTTTGCTGATAAATTGGTAGAATTACTTGTACCGGTGTTAACATTAAAGTCCTGAAATAAGAAATATCCCAAAAGCTGCTTTTTCAACTGTACATACATGCAGATGTCTGTACCTTCTATAATGTACCTACAGAGAGGTATTTCTTCATGTATTTTCAAGCATCTGGATGGTGACTGTTAATTAGATGTCAATGTAACGATGCAGATAAAACTCATAAGGAGAATTCTGCAAGCTGGTTTTAGGCAGCTGGAAATATTTGGCAGAAATTGATGGATTTTTTGTAAAATAATTAAGCTGTGCAAGAAATCTATTGATCGTGAAACTCTAGCAATCAAATGAATCCAGTTATTCTGATAAACTAAAAGAAGCTGTAAATGAACATTATAAACTAAACCTAACTTTACAATCCTATCAAAGTGTAACATGCTTTAATTGATTAAAAATTTTCATCTGACATCATATATTTATCACAATAAATGGAATTCTCTCCATAAAGTCTACTAGACTTACACATCAGAAAACATTGTTAAACTTACAGTGATACTCATACTGTTCACTTTATCCAGGAGAGCAATGATTAAACTATAGAGGTTTCCCAGATATAGAACAAGGACCCTGGAAACAAGAAGAATAAGGGAAGAGTTACTGATGTCTTTATCCCATTGGCTTCTCATACATTCTCTGGTTTGGCTGGACTAAAACATGTGACCAGAACACTTCTCTCCTCTTCCTCTCTTTTCCCCCATGTATTTTCTTTACTGCATAATGCCCATACCTGGCAAGCTGGAAGCGAAGAGTGGTCCTTGGGTGATACATCTCCAGAGCTGCCACAAGTTCAAAAGCAGAGGGTGCGATCATTGTAATCAGTGACACAACTACGCTCACCTACAGAACAAAAAGACACAGCATTTTTATAGCTTTGCATGTACATCTTCTATGCTACCTTAGCTGCTGACAGGAATGCTGCTGGTGCACATGCTTTGGTGATGGCTTTTCTTGGAGGACATACTTTAAAAAGTTGTTATTGACATTAGTAATAACATTAGCTGCGATCCAACATTATAAATCTGGAATACCACTCAGGAATCTTTACTGCAGGCATTCTAGCTTTAAAGTTACTACTTTATCGATTAAAATAAAAACTGAATAGATTAAAATAAAAACTGAACATATGGGAAGTATGAACGAAGCCAGCATCTTCCTCTGAAGTGGATGAGTAGCTTTTCCATGTATATTCACTTCCTGCTTTTAGTATCTCCTTGTTCCTCTGAATGGAAATATTCACAGAGCATTCAGTATCCCCTAGCTGAAATCAATAGCTATTTTCAAAGCTGATCCTTTTCTAGTCAGTTGGCCCAGGGTTTGATCAGCTCAGTCATGGGTGCAAAAGTACATTTCGTAGTGACAAGACAGTTTATGCTTTGTCCTTGCCAATAGGGGCCAGCTGGAACTGTAATCTCTGTGAAATGAGGGCCTGCAGCATCCCTGTGCCCACTTCACCTTGCTGCAGAGCAGAGGATGCAAGCGTGTGAAGACAAATCCAGGTAACTGCCACTCTGCCCTCTCCTTCCCCTTTTCTCCTGGCTGATCCAGTGGGTCTCTTCCAACCTTGTTATTCTATGATTCTATGATTCTAATCTCTTGCAATTTACACCTCAGTGCACACCGTCGCTGCAGGGAGCCCCAAGATGATAGACCTGCTGCTAACACAGAGGTGGCATTAAGGCACTATACCTCATTTTTTTCCCAAAGGGTCAATTCCTTTTTGGTGCGCTCCAACTTCTGGGATCGATCCACGACAAAGTATATGATGTAAATACTTCCAGCAAGTGAGAGGAGCACAAGGATGTTTGCGATAATTCTCAGGCTGATAGTCACTGCTCTGAGGAAGGGGAAAAAAAAAAAGAGCCAATACAGTAGGTTGTCCTTTGTCACCAGAGGTCTTTTCTAACATGGTTGTTAGAAATATGAGAGAAGCTGGTTAGCGCTGCTATCTGTATTGAAACAGTGCTTTGAAAAGTATCTCTGGTCTAATATACGTACAAGTTTTTGCTTTTCTTCTTTTCCTGCTCCTCCAATATAGCTTCCTTGAAAGAAACACAGCATTGTCATTTTAACAGCGTTCAGCAAAAATAACACGTCTTGCACAGAAAGTATCACGCATACTAATAAAAAACTTCACGTTCTGGAAATACAAGTAGATAAATGCCTCTCTGTCCTGCATAGATTTTTCAAAGTGATAAGTGGGCTTAAATAGTGAAGGAGAATTCTGAGAAACAAATACGCAATAATCAAATACTTGTTCACTTTCAGTCATGTGTCTTCAATGGGATACAAGCAGCGGTTTACACCACTGTGCAGGACATGCCAGTGGAATCCATGTGTAGGTAATAGAATACAGAATTGTTGAAAGTTTACTCATTGAAATAACTAAATAACATAGCTTACTAATTTATCCTTGACACAATTTCAAGTAATTTTGTTCAATGGTTTAATGAGAATACACCAAATTTGGGAAACAAATTACTCTTGATGAAAACCACATCTGTGCTTAAATTCTAAAGGGAAAACATCTGTATTTAAAGTGATTTTGTAACATTGAGGAAGACCTGTAAGATGTCCTTGGACCATTTGTTATGAAGAGTTGAAGTAAATGAGCATTTTCGCAAGTGTTTTCACTTTGTTAACATGAATTTGATTCTATTACTTAATGAATTTGCATCACAAAAAAAAATTGTGTTTCTGGTTATCTAACTTCTTGTCACACGTACAGGGGCATTAAATATAACTCTTCTAAAGAAGAACACAATGGCCTTGATAGGACAGAATGACAGTTGTCAGCAAGCATGATGTGACTGCAGTATCACACAAAGATGCTTTACCAGCTCTCCTATAGGCAAACTGGTGTGTAAATTAATAACAAAAATCAATAGGAAATGCAAAGGAATAAGAGGAAAGGCCTATAGAGCGTAGAGATTAACAAACAAAATCAAATCTAAATAATTTGAAGGGCAGTCGCTTACTCTGATGCTGTTAACTATGGCAGCAGCTTTGCTCTCTGCAGCCTCGGGGTTTCCTATTAAATAGTCCCAAGCACAGAACAGTCTCCAACAGAAGGTGTAATTTTCATCAGAGGCACTTGCTAAACTCATTCTGGAGTTCTTTGCCATTCTGTAAAAAAAATAACAAATATTCAACTCTTACTAACTTATGAAGAAGAATATGAAGGAAATCGCTGGTTTGGTCATAGTTTTCAGGTGTCCGAGCCTTTAGAACTACCAAAAGTTTGCAGCAACTAGAGTCCTCGTTGGCAGCTTCATGAAGAAAAT
>WAAB01022713.1:15049-25163 GCA_013389865.1 Piaya cayana
ATCCACGACAAAGTATATGATGTAAATACTTCCAGCAAGTGAGAGGAGCACAAGGATGTTTGCGATAATTCTCAGGCTGATAGTCACTGCTCTGAGGAAGGGGAAAAAAAAAAAGAGCCAATACAGTAGGTTGTCCTTTGTCACCAGAGGTCTTTTCTAACATGGTTGTTAGAAATATGAGAGAAGCTGGTTAGCGCTGCTATCTGTATTGAAACAGTGCTTTGAAAAGTATCTCTGGTCTAATATACGTACAAGTTTTTGCTTTTCTTCTTTTCCTGCTCCTCCAATATAGCTTCCTTGAAAGAAACACAGCATTGTCATTTTAACAGCGTTCAGCAAAAATAACACGTCTTGCACAGAAAGTATCACGCATACTAATAAAAAACTTCACGTTCTGGAAATACAAGTAGATAAATGCCTCTCTGTCCTGCATAGATTTTTCAAAGTGATAAGTGGGCTTAAATAGTGAAGGAGAATTCTGAGAAACAAATACGCAATAATCAAATACTTGTTCACTTTCAGTCATGTGTCTTCAATGGGATACAAGCAGCGGTTTACACCACTGTGCAGGACATGCCAGTGGAATCCATGTGTCAGTAATAGANGGAAACAAATTACTCTTGATGAAAACCACATCTGTGCTTAAATTCTAAAGGGAAAACATCTGTATTTAAAGTGATTTTGTAACATTGAGGAAGACCTGTAAGATGTCCTTGGACCATTTGTTATGAAGAGTTGAAGTAAATGAGCATTTTCGCAAGTGTTTTCACTTTGTTAACATGAATTTGATTCTATTACTTAATGAATTTGCATCACAAAAAAAAATTGTGTTTCTGGTTATCTAACTTCTTGTCACACATACAGGGGCATTAAATATAACTCTTCTAAAGAAGAACACAATGGCCTTGATAGGACAGAATGACAGTTGTCAGCAAGCATGATGTGACTGCAGTATCACACAAAGATGCTTTACCAGCTCTCCTATAGGCAAACTGGTGTGTAAATTAATAACAAAAATCAATAGGAAATGCAAAGGAATAAGAGGAAAGGCCTATAGAGCGTAGAGATTAACAAACAAAATCAAATCTAAATAATTTGAAGGGCAGTCGCTTACTCTGATGCTGTTAACTATGGCAGCAGCTTTGCTCTCTGCAGCCTCGGGGTTTCCTATTAAATAGTCCCAAGCACAGAACAGTCTCCAACAGAAGGTGTAATTTTCATCAGAGGCACTTGCTAAACTCATTCTGGAGTTCTTTGCCATTCTGTAAAAAAAATAACAAATATTCAACTCTTACTAACTTATGAAGAAGAATATGAAGGAAATCGCTGGTTTGGTCATAGTTTTCAGGTGTCCGAGCCTTTAGAACTACCAAAAGTTTGCAGCAACTAGAGTCCTCGTTGGCAGCTTCATGAAGAAAATGAAACAGGGTGAGGTTCAGAGCATGAGCTTCTGTTTTGTTCTAGTGCAGAAGTGACTCACTATCTAAGGGCATTTTGATGTTTATATTCTTTAAAGCCAAGACATAAAGCAAATAAATCTGACTAGAGCTGTTGACTTAAACATATTTAAATTTTACAGCCTTCAGGTAGGATCCAGCTGGAAGACACTATAATGATCATCATTATTACCGTGGTTACAAGCTAGTTTGGCAGAACTAGTGATCACATGCATGATCTGTTTTCTATATAGTTTCCGCCCTCAAAATACATGTTTTTTGTAAAATAGGAACTCAATGCCATTTCACAGACCTTGGGAAAATGATAAAAAGCCCCACATACCCATCTCAGATAAGCAAGATAGCAGAATAGTGCAAAGTGTAAGAAATAAAATGAAGATTACTTTCATACGAAAGAAAGGGCATCAAAAAGGATATTGTTAGATGGGGAAATGTGAACAGCTAAGAAAAGAGTCAGTGAGCTGAGAGAGAGGAAGAGATAATCACATCCAGAAACTGCAGATGCATAAATCATTGTCAAACAAATTGGCACAAACCAGGAGGTAGAATAAAAATAAATTAAAAGGGAAGGTTCAGCTTCAAAACTGAGTTTTATTACAGGTGGTGCTAAAAATGTCCCAGGACTGCACTGTGCTGGATAAATAGGTATCCAGAAGGGAGAGGAAGGCAAATCAAGAGAGGATAGAGTGACCTTGTCCCTCCCTCTCCAAGCTTTGCACATTCCTAGGATTTACGGTCAGTGCTAGCAGTCTTGATCTCTCTGCTAAGTAACTCCTACTCTCAGCCCTTCAAAAGCAAAAGAATTAAGCTTGCATTGAAATGGGATGCCACATACCAGCTCAAACAATGCAAAGGATATTACCTCTAAGATGTCCTTTTCATATTTGTGTTTCAATAGATGGGAATAATACTACTGAAATCATTACAGTGAACATAAATATTTCTGCTATGGCAACGTTTATACTGGGAAAGGGGAAAAAAAGAAAGGACTTCCATGTTTGTCAGACCTTGCACTATACAAACACAAAACACACAATTATCTTCTGTGCTGCCCTCCTTTTATAGACTGAAAAGTGAAGAGAGAAAGAGGATAAATGATTGCAAGATAAAGAGCAAGCTCAAATTAAACTCAGTCTGCACCCCTGGTATTAGCAGACTTGAATAGGTTAATAGAGCTATGCAGAAAAAATGCAGAGGAAATGGGATAAATAAACCATTCACAATTGCCTGATCATATAAGTTTATGAATGGTAATAAATGAGAAGTCTTACTTTTTTAAGAGAATGATGAAGCTGTAAGCAAACACTGCCATCCCAACAAGGAAGTAGGCAAGAGGCAGCCGGTATCCAGCTTTCCCAATCTTCTTGTCACTCCCGTAGTAGCCGTAAAACAGAACAGAGTATTGGAGGTAGCCCTGCAAAGACCAGAGGCCCTAAGTAAGAGCAGCAATGAATGGTTACCAGAGAACAGCACTAGTGAAACAAGAAAGAATGGTTTTAGTCTTGCCCCTAGTGACCAGATGGTGTCCAGGTCTTGAGCGGATCCAATACGCTCCTTGGGAATGGTCTTGCTGTCTCTGCTGCCGAACGGGGCTCCGGCCAGTAGCTGGGAAAAAGGGAGAAAGTCTCAGAAACTGTCTGAGCCAGGGCTGCCCAGCAGAACCCACCGAGGGCTGCCCACATGGACAACGCTGCAAGGATAGCGAGTATTGGGTCATTCCTCATTCTAAATGGGAAACTCCACGAGGAATCCTGCATTTATTTTCCACTAAAACAGACAGGACTTTTTTGCTACATGTTGTCTCCATGCGGAGAAATTTAGTGCTCTGTAAACCTCCTTGAAATGGCTGAGAGATTAAAAGAGATCAACTGAAACCATTAACAAAGTATTATAGCTTTAAAAGTTATGTTTGTTTTAATTTAAGCATTTTAATATTAAATATGATAATGTTTGATCTCAAAATGTTATTTCAAAATTAACTCAACTTTTCCTTAAAAAAGTAAACAATTAAAGTGATTAACTTTTTTTTTCCAGTTTACTTTTTTGTTTATTTTGAGGCTACTTACTTTTTTTGTTTAGCCAATTAGAAGAAAACTCAGATATTCCCATGTTTTCTGATAATGTTATTAAAGCACAGTATAGGTGAGGCAAATAAATATCTATGAATAATTTAACAAAGTTTACAAATAGTCTTACTTGCATGCAAGAGCGAAACAAAATTGTGGCTGTTCAGAACTTCTAGAAAATTACTTCTAATGGACAATAATGCAGAGTCTGGAGAGGGATGTTGTATTTTTCTGCCTGTAAATGACACTAAGAGGACCTGAGCATACTCAACACCAACTACAGCTTTCAGGATTTAGATCTCCATTTTAGTAATTGGATACAAACATATTCTGTAAAAGCATTAGTACCACATTGACAAAGTATCATCTCTAACAGTAATAGCAAAAATCTCTTATCCTGTGGCAGAAAAAACCCCTCCTCTTAATAGGAGACTTTATTTTAAATAATTCATTTTAAATTGTACATTTCAAATTGATGCATACCTTTAAGCGTGGCGTGTTTAATTCAGAAAGGAAAGTGCAAGAATAAGGATTTTTCTGTAAATTTTAACATGTTCTTACCTCTGGTAAGACTACAAATGCTCCTGTCATTATGGTAAGGACAATATTGATTCCAAATAGCCATCTCAGAAAGATGAAGTAAGAAGCAACTCCAGATCCAAAATGACCTTAAACCACAGAAAAATGTTTATCTGACCTATACAGTCTATAAAAGCTCATCTCTTTTATTCATGAAGTATTATTTGAATAATATAGCAAAATAAAAACCTTTTTTATTAGCATAGGGATTAAAGCAAGGTAGAGAAAATGTAACATGTCATTAGGAAAATATAATTCCAAGACAGGGTCTGTTGGGGAAGTCTCACGATTCCCAGCAGCATTTCACAAGAATCTGCTAAGCTGGGTGACATCGTGCATCATTTTCCTCTACCATTGACCACAGGGGTATGACCTGACTGCTGAGGTAGTGTCAAGAGCTGCTTTAATTCAATTCAAAGGTTCAAGGGCTGGTGACACAGGTTGCAACCACACTGAAGAAGAGAGAAGCCTGGAGAAGAGGAGGCTGAGAGGAGACCTCATTGCTCTCTACAACTACCTGAAAGGAGGTTGTAGAGAGGAGGGATCTGGCCTCCTGTCCCAAGTGACAGGGGACAGGACGAGAGCGAATGGCCTCAAGCTCCACCAGGGGAGATTTAGGCTAGACATTAGAAGGAAGTTTTTCACGGAAAGGATCATTGGGCGTTGGAACAGGCTGCCCAGGGAGGTGGTTGATTCACCTTCCCTGGAGGTGTTTAAGGCACGGGTAGACTTGGTCCTGAGGGCCATGGTTTACTGTTTGATAGGAATGGTTGGACTCGATGATCCAATGTGTGTCTTCCAACCTGGTGATTCTATGGTTCTATGATTCTGTGAACCCTGGGCAGATGTGGGATGTGGCCTGAGGATGCTGCCCCGTGGACTGTGATAAACTGCAACCAAATCTGGCTGCATTTTTGGACCCACAATGGGACAAACGTGGCTTCTAAAAAGCTTACCTCTACTAAGACCATAAATGACAACTGTACAGTGTCTAAGGCATGAGGAAAAGAAAAAAAAGTGAAGTTTTAAATGAAAATGTCACTGCTGAAAGCCTGCAGTTAATTTCCCAAATGTTATTTATTTAATTCAGTAAAATAAAAAACTAAACCCTGCTACCCAACATTTTAGTAATTGCTTTACTGTTCAATACCATTAAATCTCTATACTCACTCTCGATTTTCTTTATTCTCATTTCCCAAGGAATAAAGAGCACCACGAAATTATATGCCAGTCGAATAAACTTCCTCCAAAGCTGAGAAAAAAGCAGAGAAATACTGCATGACTTTACGGTACCCACAGAAAAATAGTATTTATATGTACTATAAAGTATTTTTAGTACAGCTAGTATTAAAAAAAACCTCTCATATATTTTAGTCAGTAACAGTGTCAATATTATATCATCTAATCTAATCTCCTAAAACCAAAGAGAAGTAAATAACATTTTAATGACTGAACATATCATCAATCTCTTTGGTCAAAGTTAATTCTTTTTTAAAGTGGTCGGGGTATTTTATTGCATGGATGGGAATTATTTTAATTAAATAAAGGGACTGTAGATGCTGTGAATTACATGGGAATTGCTGGGATTGCTACTTTCATATGAGAACTGGGTTCACAAGGCTGAGGAAGGAATCGAGGAGCTCGTGCCAATTTTACCACAGATTTATAAAGTATACAAAAGCTGCCTATGGCACAGTTGTATTTGTTAAAATTATAATTGATTTTCTATCATCTCTTTTCCTGTCTACTGTGCACCTGAATAGATGCTATGTGCTGTTAGAATCCTGAACACGGGCAGCTGGCATTAATTGCAAATTTAAAAAACTACAGTGAAAACGTAATTGAGCTGAAAAGCAAAAATACTTACAGTAGCAAAACAGTCAAAGGTATTTTAACTTCAGCTTTTGTTATTAATAGCATGAATGAATTGTCCAATTATGAACAGTTTGTAGGCTGCCAATTTAAAAAAAAATATGAACTTATAGCTGCGCTTTGTTCTTAGGACATGCTCAACAAGTAAATTCTCAATTTTGATGAAGCAGTGCTTTCTTTGCTGTGCTGCAATTTTGTCTCCTTGGTCACCATGCTATTTTCTGAGAAAATAAGTGAAAATGAAGCTTTTCCAGGTAGAAAAAAAATACGCGGTTGCATTTGCTAAATTTAGCCCTGATGTAAACTCTATATGCCCTAATTTGTGCTAGGAAAAAGAATAGAGTTTCCCTAACGAGTGGTACTAATTAACTGCTGAATTATATCCCTGTGCTGAATATTTTCAAGCAAATACACATAACAGAGGCAATTAAACTAGATGCAAACTTTTAATCATTATGAACTCTAAGAGGAAAGCCTTGATTTTGTTATGAGAAAAGGAAGAAGAGCAAGTAATGAGCTCAGTCTCTGATTTACTGACATGTACTGCAGACCCTTAACGCTTTTTTCTCATTCTGGGTAACATCCTGGTTCCACTCAAGTCAAAGGTAAAACACAGTATTTATCTAAATTGCATCCCGCTTCCACTGCATTTGCCACATGTATAAAGGCAGCACAAGACAAAATGACTCCTTCCTACCTTGAAAAGTAGTACTTTTAACCCCTGCTGTGGGCTAGCATAATGGAATAACAGATAGATATGCAGACTTTTGCTTGTTCACCATATGAAATGCATGATGTTCTACTTTATTATTACAACCCTGCTTTTTTGAATTAAGATAAGAAACTCATCGAAATTTTACTCGTGATGACAAAAATATTCTTGGCTGCTTAGATGACTAAACATCTCTTCTCTTTTAGTTGCATATTAGGGACAATTTCCTACATTATTAATTTTCAGCAGCCAGGGCCGTGGTCTGTTTTCAGTGGTGTGAAAAGAATTAAAGTCTAATTATAGCAAATCAATAACTATTAGGCAAGCAAAACCCTTCCTTCACATTGTATTTACCACAGGCTCTTGTAGAATTGCCTTCCAAACTAAAAGCTAGACACATTTTTCATACTAAACTATTGAACCGTGGCCCCAGAGTCTGGTGAAATTGCTCTTTGGAGAATAGTGACATCATGTTGTTGGTATCCCCTTCTCATTGCCTCCTTTAACAGGCATCAACATTTGTAGAATATTTGAGAGGGAAGCTTATACTGAGTTAACAGAAAGACATTCATCTCTCAACACATCGAATTAGCCTGCAAAAATGTAATTACTAAATTGACAATACAAAAAAAGAAGCTTTTAACTGCTTTTTCCTCCCTCTATGTAGTTCCCAAGATGGAGATCGAGACTCCAAAGCAAACATGCACATCTTTAAACGAAAACCAGAGATGACTGTTGGTACAGTAAAGAGCTGTAATTTAAAGAGAAGCAGCCGTACCTCTGCACCAGCAGCTTGGTAACCTCTTGTTCTCGTGAGCCTCCCTTCATACTTCAGCACAATCTCCTTCGCCTGCCTGCACAAGAAGGCGTCAGTTTGTTTTACTTAGATCCTGTTACTTCGAGCCCCTTATCCCTCACGAGCAGCAGCTGGCAGCATTTTCAAATATACTGAAAGACAATCATGGACTGCCTCACCATAAGTTTCTTAACCAGGCATAGGTTTATTTTCCTATTGAGGTTGTAACTGACACTTTAAAACCACTGAGAATTTTGTCTGAGAAAACTCAGCATTCAAAAGTTTGACTGCAGGGAGAGTTCACTATTCCTCCCTTTTTTTTTTTCTCAGTCCTTTTGATTCAAATTCTTTATTAGCTCAACCCAAATAAGTAAAATAAAAAGATCCCTGTTATAGTCTGGTTAATCTCACACCTCTTCTGCAAATATTGGGTAGTGCTCTTATAAGAAGAAGAAAGGTGCGTATTCATTCGGTCGTGTGCAGTTTTTGACCTCAGCAGAAGGTACATAGGGACCACCAAAATCTCATCAACACCTTAAGTGAAATAGAACTCTTTCTTTCCAAGATTACATGAGGGCTTTACTGCTGGTAGGATTTCCACATGACTGAAATGCTCTCCTAGCATCAGGCAGAGTTTTAAGAGAACAGTGCCAGGTGAAAAGGACAAACAAATCAAACCCCAAGTAGAACACACTGTGAAAGAATCAACAGTTTAGACAGGTAACCCAAAGAGTTAGGCACTCATTCTTTTATTGTAATTTTGGAATTAATATAATAATTGCAATGAATATAATAATTGCAATATTTAGCTGTGAGACGTTATTGATACACTGAAAATACCTTTTTAACTTACACGTGTCCAGTGTTTCCTACCATTTACCATATATTACCTGAAGAGCATGACCAGTTTCTGTTCTTATACCACGCAATCACCACGTGCAATTACCTTGAAAACGGGAGACTGTTTTTCCTTTTGGGGACAAAGTGAAACACCTCAGCTTAAAAATCTGTTACTGAGCATTGCTAACAGCCTTTCCTTACGCCACTGAATGGCTGACACACTGTTTTAATAGTTAATAGCCAAAGCATGATTTCTTCCTCTCTCTTCTGTACAGTGACTGTCTTGAGTGAGGCACAGGAGACAGCTTCACCTGCAGACTTGTCTCCCTGTGGCTATTGCCCTGACTTCAGTTAACTCTCAGATCTTGGCAGCGCATCCTTGTGGCATGTTTTCTTAGCAGCTCTTAATCATTTCTGTGCATAAACCCTTCCAGCTTACACTGAAAAATTTTTGAAGCTGGAAGCACTGTCACTGCCAGTGATCTTAAAGGTTTCCTGCAAATGCCTTTACCTGAGCACCCTCAGCTTTTGCCTCATCGGCCATGGTCGGCAGCGGATGTTGGATATAATTTCTTTCTGGTACTGGATGTTCTGAAAGATCTGCTCCGGGTCATGGCTCTCAGCCTTTTCTCCACCGATATCATCATCCGAGTTGCTGGCAGCCCAGGACAGACCCCACAAGACAAAAACCACAATGAATTATTCCCATTCAGATCACTAGTAAACCATTAATTTGCAGAGGATCCAGCCTTTTAGAGCAATATAACAGCAGTGAGCTAGGGAACTTGCATGACTTTATTGTTTTAAAGTTGATGAATAATTTGGATGATTTCTCCCCATCTCTGGGATGTGCCTCCTTTCCTCCCCACTGCCTGCTGCTCGATCATAAATTATCCCTGTTCCCTACCACAAATCCCAGCCTTTTCTCTTGGAGCATTTTCAGCCATACAGCTTGTACATCACTCTAGCAAGACACAATATATACTTTTCTGGAACAAAGTGCTGTCTAAACATTTCCAGCAAAGAGCACTTAACATTCATTTACTCACTGTGTGGTTTTGGCCTTTTATTTTGATTATAATAATGATAAAATATTTTCTTACTAGAATGGGGGGAACAGGCGTTTAGATTGTGGTCATCCTTTTTTTCTCTTCCCTGCTGAGGGGGACGGGAGTGTGGGACCCCACACACCAAGAATTACCCCCTCCTGTAAAAAGATTAATGTGCTATGATGCACATGTGGATGATTATTAAACCATATTTTCTGATGCTGCCACCACATTTGCTAAGCTACAGCTCTCATGATTCCCTGTTTTTAACAGGGTATTTTATATGAAACAGCAGCAATATTCATTCTTGCAGAGGCTTAAGTCTGAAAACCTGTGGTGACTGTTTCCCCTTGAAAGAAATTAAGAGATCTGAAGTATTGCAACCACCACCAACTGGGAATTGAGATACAATTAAAAAACTTGTTGGGAAAATCACCTGCAATTTTGCTGAAAGAGCCACACTTTTTAATCACTTTGAAACAAATTGTAAACTAAACCATGCCTTGTAAGAACATTCAAAAGACATATTCATCAGCTCACTGACCCATCAATCCAAAGTCCTGGTTCCTCGATCACAGGGGACATTCAAGGGAAATGTGTGATTACACAGAAAAAGCACAGAGAGATTTCTTACCCTGCTGTACTCTGAACCCCTTAGAGTCACAACGCCTTAGGTACAGTGTTTTTGTTTTATTACAAAACATGACTTTTGTGAAAATAATTAAAAAAAAGATATTTTAAAT
>WAAB01022714.1:2470-49818 GCA_013389865.1 Piaya cayana
ACCCTCTGGGAGGGGATTGGGGAGGATTGGCGAGCACTGGGAAGGGATTGGAGGGGACTGGGAGGCCCTGGGCGGGGATTAGAGAGCATAGGGGGGCACTGGGAGGGGATTGGGGGAGTGGGAGGGGATTGGAGAGTAATGGGTGGCTCCAGGAGAGCACCGGGAGGGGACTGGGAGGGCACTGGCGTGGGACTAGGGGTGGATTGGGAGGCAACTGGCGGGGACTGGGAGGGCACTGGAGTGGGACTAGGGGGGTCACTGGAGAGCACTGGGACGGGACGAGGGGTGGACTGGGAGAACACTGGGAGGAGATTGGGAGGGGACTGGGAGAGCACTGGGAGGGATTGGAGAGCAGTGGGTGACACTGGGATGGGATTGGAGAGCACGCAGGGGGTTATTGGGGGGGTCACTGGGAGTCCCAATGAGGGAGGGGCGGGGCCTGGCGGCGCAAGCGCGGCGGAGAGGGCGGGTTTGGGGGGAGCGCAGCGGGAGACGTCGCCGCCGCCGCCATGAACGCGGAGAATGTGTCCCGGAGCGAGCGGCTCGTGCCCGCCGCTTACGCGCGGCAGGGGGCGCAGGGCCGGCGCGCGCATGAGCTGCGCGTGCGGGCGCTGCTGGAGCAGGTAACGCAGCCGCGGGAAGCGCGGGGGGCGGGGCGCGCAAGGGGATGCGGATGCTTGTGCTGAGGGCGCGCGCTCCTTCGCCTCCGAATTGCGGGAACCGCTCTACCTGCGCTCTCGGATGCTTCGGTCCTTGGGCATCCTCCCTCCCGCCCCACTCCCGGACGAGTAGCGGAAAGGACCTTTCAGCACCATCAGTTGAAGTGTCACAGAATCACCAGGCTGGAAAAGACCTTTTGGATCATCGAGTCCAACCATTCCTGTCTGCCATTAAACTGTGTCCCTGAGGACCCCGTCTACCTGGTTTTTAAACACCCCCAGGGAAGGTGACTCAACCACCTCCCTGGGCAGACTGTTCCAGCGACCAATGACCCTTTCTGCGATTTGTTTTTTCCTGATATCCAGTCCGTCCCGTCCCTGGCGGAGCTTGAGGCCGTTTCCCCTTGCCCTGTCTCCTGACACTTGGGAGAAGAGGCCAGCTACCTCCTCTCCACAACCTCCCGTCAGGTAGTTGTAGAGAGCGATGAGGTTTCCCCTCAGCCTCCTCCAGGCTAAACTCTTGCCCAGCTCCCTCAGCCGCTCCTCGTAAGGCTCGTTCTCCAGCCCCCTCACCAGCTTCGTTGCTCTTCTCTGGCAGTACTTCCAGGTGCAAATCGCAGAATTTTAAGTGGTTTCACCTTAGCCAGGTGGTTTCCCGGAGGCTTTTGGCTGGGACGGTGGAGAAACCAGGCAGAGAAACCAGCTGCCGGTACTGAGGGGCAGTGCCAGACGCGGCGCTGCTGCAGATAGTGAAACAGTTTTGATTGGAACTAAACTTCGGTTTCATCTAAGCAATTGCATTGTTTTGCGTGTTAGACAGAATGTCCCTCTGACAGTGCGTTTTCTTTAGAGCGGTGTTTTTCCAGATACTGTTCATGCTTTGAAGATTATTATAGTGTCTTGTGTGACAGGTCTCTTCTGTAATCACCTGTCTGCAGACTTTCCCTGTCTCTAGTGCAGGGTCAGGCAGAGCTGGAGCCAGCTCCAAATTAGCAAGAGATTCAACTGTTGTGAAGTTCACAATAACATTAAAGTTGATCCTTGATAACTAATAGAACATATATAAGATTTCTGAGAAAATGTATACATGTACGTGTAAGTGGGAAATCTGTTCAGTCACCAGCTTTTGTCTTGCACGGGATTGATGGGGATCACTCCCTTGTGTTGCCCAGGTCTGATAAAGGATCCTTGCTTCCTAAAAGTCCAAAATGAATCTTAGAGTGTTTATTTGCTGGCATTTTTGGTGTCAGTACAGTAGTGATGCTTCATGGTTGGTGGGTTCCTATCTTGTGAGGATCTTTTCCACAGTTTGTAAGGATGAGTGCAGTTCTTGATGCAGGAAAGAGCACAGGAATGCGCAACCAGAGAAATGCTGCTTTTAACACATTACGTTCTGTAAGTGGTTTGGTAATAACTGAAAAGGAAAATGTGCTGTTAGGAAGATGTGTTACAAGTGAAACTATATTTCCCTTCTGCTCATAATTGTTATTTTTGGTTCTGTATTATCCAGTTTTCTCCCTTTCATCCTGTTTTATTTGTTGAATTGTATCTTTTAGAAGTAGATTCTTGTCTAGAGAATATATCAAACCTAGTCTTCTAGGGAGTAACTAACATGTATGTGCTACAGTGGTTTTATGTAGGCCTTAAGGAGCACTTGAAAGTGAAAAATATCCTGACAATTTTAATATCAGAATATGCTAACATATTTACACTTAATATATGGAAAAAATATAATTTAACTTTCCTCTGAATGCAGGCCCATAACATTAGATAACATAAAACAGCATAATAAAAATACAAGTTGCTGCTCAGTGTGGGAAGGGAGGGCAGCATTAATCAAACAAGTTGCATAAAGTTTTGTTTAATTTCCACATTTTGTAGTTACCTTTATATTATTGTTATTAAGGGAAAATGTCCTGAAGATGGATGGGATGAAAGCACCATTGAACTGTTTCTCCATGAACTTGCTATAATGGATAGCAATAATTTTCTGGACAACTGTGGTGTGGGTGAGAGGGAAGGAAGAGTGGCATCAGGACTCGTAGCCCGAAGGCATTACAGGTACAAACTATTGGCAATTTGAATTATTGGGATTTATTATTAGTGCTTTCAGATGTCGTATTTTATTGTGTCTTGTTGTTTGGGACCTTGATAGCATTTGAGATAAACAATATAATGTGTTGTTGAATTCATGCAACTTTCTGTGTTGAATTTTCATTAATAACTTATTTGTTTTTCATTTTAGACTTTCTGATCTTTTATCAGGTCTGTGTCTTGTATGCTAAACTAATAGAAGCTTAAGACGTTGAGTTGACTGTGTGCAAGGGAAGCAGACATTACTTGTCTATATTAATAGTTTACAGCTTTTCATCTGCATATAATTAAAAACTACTGCATATTGTAGTTTTGAAGTATCAAACATTCCTCATGAAAGGTGTTTATATTTTGTTATATTCATTAATGTGTTTGCTACATGATTACTGGATATGCACATGAATATCCAGTCCATCTGTAATAGACTTTATATGAAGTAAGGAGATCTGTAAAGACAAGGAGAGCTTTTAATACCTTGTAGCCCTTTCCACACTTGATGGGTGTGTTGGATGCTATAATTCTAGAGGCTCTGCTTTGATTTCTTTAAGAATGTAATTTTTTTTTTCTGGAGTTGTGTTCTGAGTACCTTGCTGTGATGTTTTGTCCAACAGGAATGAAACAAAGTGAAATTTCCTGGAATGTTTCTCCTTGAAAGATTAACACAAAAGTGTATTAGTGACCAGAAATTTAGTAAGCTTTACCATATGGAAGTTGAATTACTTAGTCTTAATAGCTTTCATGAGCCCTACAGTACCATCATGAAAAACTAATGAAGAAAGCCAGTAATAGGTCAGTTTGGCTTTTGGTGATTTTTTTTAAAATTTTTCTTTTCTCTTCTGTGCTGCTTTGTAGTCTAGGATGTGTGTGGTGAAGGGGAGGATCACAGTAGGGAGAACATCCAAGGAAGCTTTGCTTTCTGACTGTGGTGGATAAAGCGTGCCCAGCTTCTGGCCAGAGTGAGCCTGAGCTGGCGTTTGGCACTGTTGGTCTAATGCAGCTCTATCACCAGGCTTCTTGCTTTTGCCTATAAGTGTTGGCAATAGCAAGGAAAGGCATAGAGATGCCCTGCCGCTCCATTTATTTCTGCAGTAAGTTTTACAGGTAGCTTTGGGAGTGATGGAGGCAGCAAGAGATGTCAAGCTGTCTTTCCTTTCAGCTTAATAAATTCTAAGATCCAGTCTTGGGGAGGATTGCCCCTTAGGAAGGAGTGCATATCTGCAGAAAAGTGGTGATAGAGTGAGGATTCGATGATGTGCAAGTTTCAAATAATTATCAAGCTGTTGTTGATTTCAGTGTGTAGCTTGAAAGGGTTAAAATTTTAAGCTGTAAAACTATGCTCCAAGAAGCTCTGAATTCCTTATGCACATCAGACTGCATTTTACTTTGTTCCCAGGACAAAAACAGAATTAAAGCTGTAAATAGATGTGTATTGTTACTTGATTACTTGAGCAGCTACTGCATGTCAGCCATGGGTAAAGTAGTTCTGTAATCTTATATTTTATAAATTATTTCAGGATCCTCCACTCCTGAAAGGTGCTAAACTATATCCAATATTTATAAACAAAGTTTATAAATAAAGTTTATAAACAGAATGCAGAGAGAGATGGTATTGCATGATACGCAATATTGAATAGTAGAATGGTTAGAAGAATTGAAGATGTAGGAAATGTGGGCAAAGTGATACATTAACTTAAGTGTCTTTCAGGGCATTTTGTCATAGTATATGTTATTTCTTTGCCCCTGGAGGTGAAGTCTTTGTCAGGGGGTATCTGTGTAATACCACTGTGCCTGCAGTGTGTGCCTATACCATAGGCAACTGATTTTTATTTTTCCTGGACTTGTGCACCTGAACATGTCAGCATTTATAATATTAGTTCAGTGGACATCAAGAAGTTCTGAGATGCGCTTAAAAGGTAGTCTGCCAGGTGCTAACAGTGTTACTATCATGGGTCTTAAAGTTTTTACTTGTTTACTGTAACATTAATAATTACTATTAATAATCTATGAATATATGTAGTTAGTTATAGTGGAACTTATTATGGCATATATTGATGTTGCATTTGGATATAGTATTTTCCACATTTTTTGTATCAGATTATATTTTCTTCAGTCAGCAAGAATTACTGATGTGGAAAAAAAAATGATGTGTGTTTTCAACTTCTTTTGTTTAGGTTGATCCATGGAATTGGAAGATCAGGTGATATTGCTGCTGTCCAACCTAAAGCTGCAGGGTCTAGCATTTTGAACAAACTTACAAATTCAATAGTTCTGGATATTATAAAAATGGCTGGTAGGTGCAAATCTGAAAATCTCTCATTTGTGAGTTCATATCACAGGCTCCTCGTGTGAATTTCTGACTTGCTTTTTGTGTGCAGGTGTCCGGACAGTAACGAATTGCTTTGTGGTTCCTATGGCAACTGGCATGAGTCTAACTCTGTGTTTTTTAACTTTGCGACACAAGAGACCAAAGGCAAAATACATAATTTGGCCACGTATAGACCAGAAGTCTTGCTTTAAATCAATGATAACTGCAGGTAAGGAGGAGTGGACTGATTATACAGAGTAGTCTTCTAATTTCACCTAGCAGAGTAATCAAGTAATGTGGTTCAGTAAGATCCAGAAAAGGCTTGATGCATGGTAGTTCTTTAGTGCTTTATTTGTAAACTCCTAATTTCTAATATGTAATCACATGCAAGTTGTCTTCTCCATGCCTTGTAAAGTCTAGGCATATGCTGAGGTACAAACACGTGTAAAGTACTCACTAGAGAACACGGTAGTAAGGAAGTTACAGGTCAGTCTCAGAGTTAGATGCCTACTTTGCTGTCCTGAGAATTATGTAAAGCCAAGGCTCATGGTTCAAACGTCTCTCTTAGATTTATGCAAAGAGCAAATGAAGCAAATGTGTCTTACTCATTAGGATCAGACAGTGACAAACTGACTGGCTCATTCTTTCCTTTCAGAACATGGGAAGTGCCCTATTTGTTTTCAGTCCTGCGGTGTCACTCAGCTCACTCAGCAAATTAGTTTGGTGCGTTTCTTAGTTCAAACCTTAATTTCTCTCAAATGGAATTCCTTGCATACCAGACTATAAGTAAGCGAAGGGTAGAAGTCTGTCCCTGCACTGAAGCCCCCTTCAGTAGACAGATGCGTGGGATCAAGGAAAGGCCAGGTACGGGAGACCATGGTTAGCCAGCTCAGCGCACAGGCCTGCAGGTGGCAGCATAGGTTCTGGTCCTAGTTCAAAGGAGACTTTTTTGTATGAGGCTCATTAGATAAAAATGACTAAACAGTTGGAAGCAGGGACTGGTTAAATACCGGGTAGTATGCCGACGTGTTTAAAGGGAATCAGATCAGAACAAATAGAATGTGTAATAAGAAAAGTGGGAGTGTTTTCAGAATATCCTGCCCTATTTAGAATATCAAGCTAAGAAAGATAACATTTGTAACGGAGGACGTTGTAATTGGGTCTCTTTTGGTTTTGTTTTGTTTTTTAAATAGTGTAAGATAGCTATCACATTATCAATTAAAAGAATTATCCACTAAAAATAAGAGAGAGGCAGGTATCATAGCTAACAACTATCTATTAAATGCAATCTCTGTCTTCTAGATTGCTAGTTGAAAATCAGCCAAGGGCTAGCAGTGTCAATAAATCATTCTAGTCCAAGTTGTTCTCTAGAGTTTGAGCATTACATGTCAGTGTTAAGGCATGTTGTTGAGCCACGAAGGAGAAATTCACGTTACTGCTGTTGTGTTACACTGCTTTGGACTCTTTGTGTCCCACAACCTCTCTGGATATCACCAGTGCTGTGCTAGTCTCTGAATGAAAAAAACCTGTTTATCTTGCTGTTTATTCTGAACCTCTCAAGCTAAGATTAGAGGTGTTGCCTCTTATTTTTAATTGGGAGAGAAGAGATTAATCTGTTCTTAAAAGCTGTTGCTGTTGCATGTGAAGAATCTAAGGTAAGCCTTTGTCTTGAGTCCAATATTTAATAATATTATTGTAGTTTCTAGTTATATGGGCATTGTGCAATAAAACAGTTTTATATATCCTTGTTCTTAGCCCAAGTCTGAAAGAACCTGTTAAAATAAGGGAAGCAAGAAGATTTTTGAGATTCATACTGGAACTGAAACCCCACAATGGGTCAGAGATTTGATGATACACATATTGGTCTGGCTTTCTTTTTTTGCTAAGGTTTTGAGCCTGTGGTGATAGAAAATGTGTTGGAAGGTGATGAGTTAAGGACAGACATAGAAGCAGTGGAGGCTAAAATCAAGTCTCTCGGTGCTGAAAATATTCTTTGTGTGCATTCTACGACATCTTGCTTTGCTCCAAGGGTACCTGATAGGTAAGTACGCTTTGTAAGAAGAGTGTTACTTGTTACTGTAAAAACAAAACCAAAACCCAAAAAAACCCTCCAAGCAAAACCTCCACATTTTGAATGTTCATCTTCCAAAAATTGCTTAATTACTGCCAGCAATTAGTAAAGATAATTCAACCCCCTTACTTATGGAAAATGGCAGGTTGAAACAATATTCCACTTTCAGAAAAGTGTATTAAAAATTGGGAATAATGAAAGTTTTCCTTCTGTCATATAGTTGACATAAATTATGATCTCTTGTGGTGAAATGAATCTAATTTTGGTAGTGGTTTTCTTATATTTTCATGGAAGTAGTAAGAATAGACTTTAATAAAAACGTGGTCCAGAAAATGTAGTTCTATAGTTAATGACCCATTTTAATGTTACTGCTGCCTTTTCTACTCTTCTCCTCTAGTCAATGATGAATTTTCCTAGGCTGTTAATACATTTAAAAAAAAAAAAAGCCACAGCTAAATTTAAAATCTTCAAGTTACTCTTTCCTGTATTATACTAATGTTTATAGGGCTAATTAAGTTATACTGATAATATGGAAACTCTTGGGAGCATTTGGGGCAGATGTGCTGAACAAGTATAATGTCTGATTTGCCCTGCTGTAACTTATCTTAGTTTGAACATTTGCTGCCTGATTGCATGATGCTACTTCTTATTTCCAGCTGTTAAATCATCATTAAAATACATTCTTTCCTAATGTTATGTGTCCATGTACACAACTTCTGTAGTTACTACAAAGATGTCATTCAAGCACTAGCTGAAGCAGAGATGAACATTATGATTATGGGTGGGAAATGGGTGCCTGGTTATGAAATATTTGAAAAACTTCTCAATTGGGAAATGTCATGTTGGAGTAGAGGTGGCTTAAGTACTTGGTATGTTGAGTCATTTGTCCAAAATAAGCACCATTGGTACTCACAAAGCCTGTGCACTTTATTTTCTTACAAAAATAAGTATCAAGAAGCGAATTCATTAGGAGTTACAATTGAACGGGTCTATTTTTATGGGCTTGTGTGTAGTACATCAAAGAAGTATGAACAAGATACTGCATTTAACATAGTTTTAAATGCAGTATCTCAGTTGATCCGCTTTAATAGCTTTTAATTTATCATGGAAGTGAAGCCTGATGTTTAGACTTTCTCTGCAGTGTATGCTTTTTGTTGATTATTTTGTTACCTGAAAAATTTTGTTTAAAATTTGCGAGTGTAGGAAAGAGACATTATTGGCTCTGAAACATGGTTAGTAAAGATATGTTTCACTCTGTTTTCCTGCATTTAAAAAAGCCCAGTATTTATCACAGGTTAACCCAGTTGCTAGATGGAACTTAAAACCATATCATTCTCTCAGAACAGTATGAACATTGCTTGAAGTTGACTTGCAGATTTATTTGCTATCTTAAATCACAGCTATCAAAATTGAATGGTCTATTTTATAGCTTGGGTAAATGAATCTTTCCCTTATCTGCCTCCTATTTTTGACATGCGATTGTTTTGTCCTCTGCAACTAAGAGATGAATTATTAGGTAGTGGCACTGTGTTATGATATACCACAGATATAGGAGGATTTGAACGCGCTTTCTATTTAAAGGATACTGTCAACTATTGAAAGCCATAACATTCATCTTCCTGTGGGAAGGAAAATCCCATACAGCATTTCTGGGTACTACTTTAAATGTCTGTCTTTAAATATCTTGCATTTGTAAAGCTTTATTTAGTTGTAGTTGTGGTGTTCTAACATTCTTAGTGGCTTAGGATTATTAAAAGGTCAGGGTAAGAGTTTTATGCCTGTGTATCCATGTTTAACTTTATGGGAATAATTCACTAGTGTATAAACACCCTTCCACAGAGAGACATCAGTTCTCAGTCTCTTACCTGTTGTTGCTGGGAGTTCTCTAAAACTAACCGATTTAAAAGAGAAGTGAATTCAAAAGAGAAAGGTGTCTTTTTTAGTTAGCTTGTATACTTAGCAGAACTTTGAATCTTGTTCCGTTCATTAATATTAGAATAAAAAGTAAAACTTTATTTTTATTAACTTTCACAAGCAAATGAATAAATTGAAAAAAAAATTCTCTCAGTCTTATTTGTGACTTTTAAGAGCTTGAGTAGTAGCAAAACTTAGATTAATGCTTTATTTTTCTGATATGACTAGCAGCACTTTTTAATGGTTCATTTAAGCCCTGGAAGTAGATAAGTGCTGAGCATAATTGTTTACTTCCTTTGCCTAATCGTATTATTTTTGAACTGTAGCTTTCTCATCCTGTATTGTAATATCGATCTAATGGTTCAATATAATATTTTTAGGAAAAATAAAGAGACTTTTCTGATTTCAGTACTTGTAGAAGCTGGCTTATTGTTCCTTTTAAGTCTCAAGAGGTGAGAAGGAGGTGACACGCATACATAGCAGTACAGCCTCTGTGTTTCCAGTTTAGTGAAATTCTCTATCTACATGTGAATAGAAGCTTGCAAGAGGGGAACTGTCTTTCTGTGAGTCTTTATGGAATGTGAGGGATGAGTCTGATTAAGATCAGGAGATCTGAAGGCAAAAACTTTGCTCTGTGTGGTGTTATGTTTCCTGAAGTATTCTGTTAATGTTCCATAGTTGAGGATGTTGATAAATGGGAAAAATTATTGGACATGCAGCTCCTGCCAAATATCTTGATTGTAGAATATCAATACATACATTATACTTCTAGTGTTTCCTAATCATTAAATTCCTGTGATTTTTGTTTTCTGGAGGATTGAGGTTCAAAAGATTTAATCTGAAGTTTGTGGCTGAATTTTGCGTTACAAAATGACACTAGGCAGTGTAATAGAAATAGAATGCAAAAGAATATCACCTCTTTGAAAATGTTCTCATACTCTGTCACATTTTATACAAATGTCAGTAAATTACAGTGAGAGGCTGTACAGGAGGAGATAGAATAAAAATGCATTGGAGGTTTAGAGTTTTCTGATTTTTTTAAAAAATATTATTACCTTTATCACTTAAAGTTGTTATATATTACCTTATTTTTTTTCAGATAGATTTATTTCTAAAATATATTCACAAGTTTGGGGAAAACAACAGTTGTTTGGGTTTTTTAAAGAGCGTGACTTACGTGCTTAAAAAAAAGGATACTGAGTACATGTATGTTTAAAATGCTGAAGGCCCTTACCCAAAATGACCTGTGCACCCACATAAGTACTAGTTTGACTGAGAAATCAATCCAGCTGAGCTTATTGTGATTTCAGGGATTTCTAGAGGCAATTGAAGAGATGTATTTATTCCCAAGTAAACAGTTGAATGGAGTTTTAATTTGCTGATCTCCGCACTTGGGCATTTTAGGGCTCTCTGTTCCTTTGAAGAATATCTTTTCTGTTAATCAGTTTATCTGAAATATGCAAGTGAGATTTCAGCCAAAGGGCTGAAATATTAGTTCTTTGAAATAAACAGAAGCATGTAAAAACTTCCTGTAATATGATTGCTTTTGATTCCCAAGAAACATTGTGGAGCTTCCGTTAGGCCATTTTAAAGTTGAATGTTAGAAGAGAAGGAAAGAAAGTGTGAATAGCTAAAGCTCCAATAAATATCATTAAAGAGATATTAAAAAATTCTTATACCTGAAGTGGAATGATTTGGGATCCACTTAGCAGTTTCCAGACCAAACTTTCAGTGAAGCATGAACAGTTTCAGCCCAGGTCAACAATCTGTAGTATTTGTAAAAGCTAACAGAATTTTCTTCTTGACCTTTATAGCTTAAGGTGACAAGTGCTGCCTTGAGATGCTAATAAAAAAAACTTTCTTTTCTCACTCTGATCTCCTTATAGACCTTTCAGTATTTTAATGCTCTGATTTGTAACATGAGTTACCGTTATCAATGATTCTCTAACTTACAATTTTATGCTCTTAGACTGGAGGAACTGGCTGTGATTTGTGCTAATTATGACATTCCCCATATTGTCAACAATGCATATGGAGTTCAGTCCTCGAAATGTATGCATCTTATCCAGCAGGTAGGAGCTGTGTGTTTCCAGAAATAGTTATTTTTAACAAGGATAAGTAAATCTCTTGTTGTAGCGAACACTAAACAGATTTTATCAGATGTTTCACAGCTTTGATGTTCACATGTTGTTTTCTGAGAAAGTGAGGCAGAGGGGGAAAAGAGCTTAAAATAATATTTGTTATTTGTATTATGTGCTTTTAATGTAATAAACAAAACCTAAGTAAGTTTAGGGTTATGTTGAAGTGTCTTTCATGATAGAAAATGTATTTAGCTTTCATAAAATATTTCCTAAATTTGTTGACTAAGAAATAAAATAATGAGATTAAGCCTTCAACAGAATTAGTTACAGATTTTCAGTTGAAGGTACAAGATTCTACAGCAACACTTTATAGATGTTGTCACTGTTGAAATATTTTTGGCACATAGAACAGCTGAGGAAACTGGGTTATGTTCAATGTTATGTTTGAAGAACGCTTAATTTCTGTTACTGTTTAGTTTGAAGAGGAGGTAGCTTAATATCTAAGGTCAGCAATGAATCTTAGAATTTTTGCAGGTTTGCTCATTGCAACGCATGTGTGCGGTTTCTTCGATATTTCTCTTTTCATTTTGTTGCCCATATTAAAAGGACAGGAAATATTATTAATTTAAAATATGTCTGTCATTTTTGTTTAATTAAGAAGTCATTATTTTATTAACTGGGCACACAGCACATTGATATGTAATTATGACAGGAGCGTCACATTTGCATTTAAGTCTTCAGAGACTTGAAAGAACTTGAAGTGGCATGTGAAATAGCAAATGGCATCTGCTTTATTTGTAATGTAGTTGGTGTACATTTATTGTATTTAACTTGTACACGTTTAGTGAAATTTTGTCATGAAGGAGGCTGTGGAATTGCCAAGTTTTACTGCATGAAATGTATTTAATGATAATCTTTTCACACCATAAATCTACAAATAGAGCTGTTACTCTGTGGGTTTCTGTGTTTTTTCTTGGCTTCTTGCTAGGCTATTTCCAGATTTTTTTTTTGTTGTTGTTCTTTGGTTATGCGAATGTATATATTTGAACTCTGAGTTAGTTTACATTTATTTACAAAAACATATTTCCTGTGGTAGAATATATACTGTGTATGAGGAAGTAGTTACTAGCAAATACTTAAGAACATGTACATGCTGAGCACAGTGTGAACGTAACTTTTGCAAGTGTATCACAGGAAAAAGCTTCTGAAACCATTTACTTTGTCACTCTTTTTTTCCTATGGTGGTCTCCTGTCAATTAAATCAAATGATAGCTGCTGGCATTCATCTTCCCATCAAAAAGCAGACAAACTCTAGAGTGCTGCTTCTTATCTCCCAGGCACTAAGCTATATAAACATAGAAATAACAACTCTGGTTTATTTGGATTTGCTTTATACGTATATGGAGAACAATCATCATCTTTACTAATGAAGCATTAACCTGTAGTCATTTACCATCTGAATCTGTGAAATGTTTGGGGTTGTGCAGTTTTAACTGTCTAATACCCATTAAAATATGAGGGTTTTCTTTTTAGTTGTTAAAAATAAGCTACACTTAGATTTGCAGAAACTAACATAAATATTTTAAATCACACCACCATAGGAATTTTGTAAGGTACTCTGTAAGCAGACAATGGTAATAACAGCAATGCTAAGAAAAGGTAACGCTAACTTGTATTTTTTAATCACCAGTATAACATCTGACAGAGTGTCAGGAATTATATTTATTTTGCTTACATTGCTGTGTCATTATGATGCTATCATGTATTTCCTTTTGCCTAATGTATGCTCTGGATTATTTTTTGTTCCTTTTTGGTGAAGGGTGCTCGAGTAGGCAGAATAGATGCTTTTGTTCAGAGCTTGGACAAAAATTTTATGGTTCCAGTAGGTGGTGCTATCATTGCTGGCTTCAATGAGTCCTTCATTCAGGAGATCAGCAAAATGTATCCAGGTAAGTAGTTCACACACTGATTTCATCTATGTGAAATAACTGTAGAAAACTTGATTATCAGCTTGCTTTCATGTCAAATATATTTTTGGCAATTTAATCTGTATATTGGTTTGGGTTTTTTTTAGGAAGAGCATCTGCCTCTCCTTCTTTAGATGTCCTCATTACGCTTCTGTCTCTAGGTACCAATGGCTACAAACAGTTACTGAAAGAGAGAAAGGTAAGATTTTTGGCAAGCATCACTTTCTTGAAGTCAGCTATTAACAAAGTCTTGTGGCAGAACTGCTTTGTGTAGTAAATCCAGTTTCTATCTAGAAAGCCATTGAATTTCTTCTGAGTTTAGAGTTCTGAATTTGGAAAGGCAGTATGATATAATTACTTCTTGCCCAAATGGTGCTCATTAGTAAGTGTGATTTCCACGTTGTTTTCCAAACCAGCAAGCTGAACTGAGATCCTGTACTGTCTTATACAGTATTCATATTTGTTCTGAAGTGTGATTAATACAGTAGAATTTTGCCCAAAAAAGCCTAATCTACTGTGCTGTGTTATCATGATCACACTGCTTCCAATTCTAAAACATGGGATTGGACACTCAGAGGTAATCCAGGAGTCTCTGCTTGTCTTCACTGGGCCCTGTTGTGCCTTTTTGCTGTGATAACATTTAATTAAATGTTTATGTACTGTATTCTCTAGAGAATCTCAGATTTTGCCTAGGTTGTAAATATTGTTCATGGCCAGAAAAAGAGAAAAAATACTGTCATTTCATGTTTTAGTCTAGATACAGATCTAGGTTTCTTCTCTGCATTTCCATGACTGTCTGTTTTATCTGTTACAACTGCATTGCACAAACATTCAAGTCATCTAAAGTTGGAACCTGTGCATCCTGAGTTGTCCCTAATTCTGGACGTAATAAAGGCCTGGCTTTGCTATCTGTATATATTATGAGAATTCTTTTTGTAGAGTGTTTTAGTTAAGGAAATGCTGTGGGTTAAGTACTGTTAAGTTAATAGTTAATCTGTTCTGTTATTTGATTTAGAAATTATGTTCCAATTGTTTCTGGCTGACAGCTTGCTGATGCCTGTGATTACCTGGCAGGGCAATAGTGCTGGTTGCTGTGATTTGCCTCTAACATCATGTAGAGGCATCCAGAACTTCTGTAGTGGAATAGAGATCCCAGAGGAACAGCAAGACTGTAGAAAACCAAACCAGCTTAGTGGCCTTATAAAGAGCAGGAAGTGATCTGTGCAACTGAAGTGAAAACTTGGCTTGTGAGACACTGAAAGCAGCTGCCACTTTTGCTGCTGTTGCAATAGATTCTAACACTTTATTCTGGACTTTGGCATGTGTTGCCATGTATGGTTTGTGTCTTTGTTAAAAGCAAATTGTGGTTTTTTGACCCCCTTCACTCTCATCTCCAAAAAGCTCTCAGCTGCATTTGTCATGTCTTCTGCAAAGCTGATTTCGATGTTAGATTTATACTGGTAGCAGGTACATAAGGGGAGGTATAAATGTTCTCCAAGTCATAAATAATTCTTTCATAAATAAAATGTCTTAATGAATAGCTGTGTATTTTGAGTCATGATAGTTTCTTGGAAGTAGAGTTCTAAAGTGAACAAAGCATTACATTTTTACAACTTCAGGTCTTTTTATTTAAAATGTGAGTGTAGTCTATAAACACAACCTTATATATGGCATAAATATGATTCTTTTATTGGATTTGCTGTAGAAATAGAAACATTTTTTTGCTTAAATCTGTTTGTTCCTGAATTGTAAAAATGTAATAGTGATAGTTTATTGCCAGTGCTGTGTGAAAGCAGAAGCAGAGCTATTAGGTTTCCTGCAGGAGCTATTTATAGCTTGACATTGAGTACTCCTTTCTGTATCGATGCAGCTACACCTACTCACACAGAAAGTGAGCTATAAAAAACTTGAAGTTTGTTATTTTTTTTCCCTCTTTCTCTTTTTACCTTATCCTTATCCACATGGGCATTGCTTCAGGTTATTTGAGCTCAAGTCAGAGAGATTAGAATATTGCTGAGAAGAGATTAATCTGATGCAAACAAGGAAAGAGTCTGCCCCATTTTTCTTTTACACAGATGAACTGTTTAATATAGGAAAGGAAGAGATTATGAGAGCGCGGAGCACATACGTGGAGTGGGATTTTCTGACAAGCAGACAATGGTGAATTGTGCAGTTGTCCAAGAGCATGGGACTGTGTGATATGAGGGAATAAAATGTTGCAATGGCCTGAAGGGCAGAAGAACAAGGGAGTGCCGCACCTGTATTGTCCAAGCGTCTGAATAAAGATGGCCATATATGAAAACTTAGTAAGGAGTGGTTTTGACCTTGGTTGTATTTAGCCTTGATGGTCCCAGAAAAAAGGGTGGAAGGTGACCACCTCCTTGTTCTAAATTTCCAGTGTTCCTTTTCATATGTTTATGTAGGGTTTAGAACAGTGATTTTCTGATCTCAGTAGGGTATTCTCGATTCTTTTGTAATGCAGGTAATGGCAGATGGTTCCTAGTCAAATTTGTTAATATTCTTTTTAAAGAGCTCTTGATATTACTTAAAGGTTATGCTGCTGTAGTGTCTCCTTTCACTTCCTCAGTACAGATTATGTTGTGTCCTATATCCTGCATTGTGAGCTCTTAAAGCTCTCTTATTTTCATGTATGTATTTGTCTGATCGAGGCCATGTATAGCAAATGCAGTGGTTACACTGTGTGGTGCCATAAGCAGCAAACCTCAAATGTCCCCTCAGAACTGATGGGAGTGCAAGGACTCCACATTCAGGGGTTACATTCAGGACCCTACGTGTCAGTGAACTGTTTTCCAGTGTGGTCCATTTAATCCATTTTACTGATTACTATACTGGTATTATTGAAGAGGAGATGGCATCATTTTCAGCATGTATGGATCTCCTCATTAGGCTTACCTTAACAATCTAACCATCAAAATAATTCTGATTTTCTTAAATATATTTCTGTGTTACCTAGGTCACGAGGGAGCTTTTTATATCTGTATCCATCCGTCTGTATACTTTTTGAGAGTGATTAACTGTAGTAATTTTATGTCCTTATGGATCATGTATCTAAAATATTTAAAATCACACTGAGGAGGAGGAAATTGGTTTTACAATTCAGTAAAATATACTGGGTTTACGTTTCATGGTTTATCATTGATGTAATTATTCTGATATGAATAAATTATTTGTACAGTTCAGTATGAGTTTATATTGCTGCTGTGCTTATGATTGAATTTAAGAATAAGAGAAGTCATTTAATGCTGGATATTAAAAATGTAATAATCTAATAGTCTTACAACAAAACAGACATTTGTTACTCCTTTTTTTTTTCCCCCAGTCACTTTGATGCACTGTAGTTTGACAAAAATGTGGGGAATATTGCAGGATTTTTCTTCACGTGAAATATGTAGAACCATATTCAAATTGAAATTTGGAATTCCAATTGGACTGGCTGGAGGCAAGATAGTTTAACTGAAGGTAATTATTATCTTAAATAGTGTTGTGTAGTTAGTGCCAAGCAGGAATGGAAGCTTCTAAGAAGTCTGCATACTAGAGTGAGACAGAGAGGAGGGCAGTGTTATGACTCGGAACATAAGAAGGCAGGGTGATGAGAACAAGCTAAGATAGTTTAAACTACACACGTTAAGTTTTCTGACCGCAGAATTGTATCATTATTAAGGTTGGAAAAGACCTCTAACATCATCAAGTCCAACCATCAGCCCAATGCCATCATGCCTACTAAACCATGTCTCAACGTGCCATGTCTCCATGATTTTTGAACACTTGAGGAATGGTGACACCACTGCTTCCTTGGGCAGCCTGTTTCAATGCTTCAGTGCTCTTTCAGTAAAGTTTTCCTAATATCAAATCTAAAACTCACTTGGTGCAACTTGAGGCCATTTCCTATCATCCTATCTCTTCTTACTTAGGAGAAGAGACTGGCACACAACTTGCTACAACCTCCTTTCAGGTAGTTGCAGAGAGCATGGAAGTCTTCCCTCAGCCGCCTTCTCTCCAGGCTAAACAATACCTGTTACTTGCACCACTCCTCCTAAGTCTTGCTCTCCAGGCCCTCCACCAGCCTCTTTGCCCTCCTCTAGACACACTCCAACATGCCTTTCATCATTTGTGATGAAAGTCACCTGATATGGGACTATGATGTATTTAGTACCCCCTTCTGCTTTTCCTCTGGAGATGCTGGCTTTTTTCTTGTTTCCTTCTAGTTATTTTAGTTTGGAAGAACAGTACCTATAACCCATATCAGTGTAGGTTTTATTAAAAATAGTTATATAATGCAGATACAGTAAGACTCAAATATTTTTAACAACAGTTATAAAAATTGTTGAAAATATTTTCATATACATGTGTGGAAGTAGGCCATTTTGCTCAAATAATTGAATCGTGGTACTTTCAACACATTTACCATTGTTGATTTGTTCTTTGTATTTTTTTAGTATTTTGCTGGTTTAGGTGCTGGAAGGACCAGAAGTACAAGACATTTTCACATAGTTTAACATTCATTTCACTTGCCTGGTGAGGTTAGGTGTAAGTTTCTAAGGGTAAAGAGGAAATTAAATAATGACACTTAACTGGCATTTAGTGCTTTGGTTGTTTAATGCAACTTTAGCATAATAGTTAGCTTCATTGGAGAACACCTGAGTGCCTGCCTCAGAAAATCAATTATGTAAGAGCTTTTTATAAATTTTCTACATAGAGGAACTATTTTATAATGGAGGTTGGTTATCGATTTGACCTACAAAAAATATTGCTTTTTTCCCTTTTTTTTTTTGGTAAAGGCTGTTAATCTGTTTTGCAACAAACTGCTTGATTTCTGAAACTATAAAATATCTAGAGGGCTTCCAATGGAAAGATGTAAAATAGTGTTGCTCATAATAGTAAGTTGTTCTGAATTTGTGTCCAGGTAATTTCAGTCAAACTGATGAAAATACACACTTGGATTTTTTTGTGGTTTTGCCACCTTTTCATTTTCCCGTCTTTTAACAAAATGCTATGCATGTAAAGGCTCATCTAGGAACCTAGGTATTTAATCTTAATTTAATTTAATATACGGTGTGTAAGTGACTATACCAACTTCTGATCCTTTCAGTAATACATGCTGTAAGAGATGCAATAGAGAATTGCCTAATTACGGCACACAAAAATTAATTACTTGGGAATTTCTTTTAGTTCCAGTACAGGTTTTTCTCAATACTAATTTCATGAATAATATCTCTGTAATAGAAAAAAAATTACCTATGCTTCTGTAGTACTTTGCTTTAGTTGTAGAAGTTAATTGCCAGCAGAGGGAGCACAAATTAATTTATTATTTGGATTCAAAAAACCCCTAATAAAATGACTAACACATTGGTAATGCTCATTGTGGAAAGCAAATAACAATCAGTAATATGTTTGTATTCAGGTAGGGACCAAAATAAAGGCAAAAGTGTCTGAATATTTGAAACATAAACATCTTTGAACTTCCATCAAGTGAACTGTAAATAAACTAATGAATTGAAACCATAAAATCATTTGATTGATAAATGCCTCTGAAAAAAAAGAATGATTTTTCACAAATTTCAAGTTCTGATAATTAGCCATAGATGCCTCCTAAAAAATTTGTGGTTATTCCAGCATTACAGAAGCTTTATGCTCTTGTCAATAGTTGAATCAATAGTCCAATTAATTTAAACAATAACATGGTACATTTTATTCCTCGACTGAATTAATTCTATAGTATTAAGAAAAACTGGTCAGGAGCTCTGTTCATTTGATCACTCATGAAAGGGGATTGGGTTCACTACAGGGGCTCAAGAAAAGCAGCTCTAACTTAGCTACCACAAAGCTTATTTGGTTTTATAATGGGAGTTTCTGTTCAAAAACATAATTTTGATCATGAGCTATAATTTGTATCTGTCAGAGTGCACAGGTCAGAACAGGATACTGCTCTACAAACAGAAGAGGCAGCTCTATTTAAAGAATGAAAAATCACTTGTCAGGTGCTGAAATTGATGAGGATGCTTAAACAGACAGTCACATTAAAACAGATGAGCAGCACAATCTTTATGACCAGAAGGAGGAAAAAAAAATGGTGTTTAGTATCTTCTAAAAAGACTACCCAGTATCTGTCTCTTTTTACTAGTTCTTTATGAGAGAATAAGAATTAAAAGGGATGGAAAAGAAGCCAAAGGATGCAATAAGAGCGTTGTTTATTCTCACTCTGTCCATAAGTGTTTTGAGCTGATATGTGAAGAGGAAGATATTAAACTGAGGAAGAGCATGAGCAATTATCATAGATTACTACTGGGGAAGAGGGAGAAAATAAAAAATTGATGAAGTAAGAGAAGTAGCCTTTTATGTGCAGTGTGACTTGTATCTGAGCCAAAACATTTATGAATCTCTAATTTATGACACTTGCACAGTAAAGGTGCAGTCTAATTAAGTGATAGCAGAAATTCAGGTATCTCCCATTTCTTAAAAGGCTTGAACAGGAGGGGTTGGTCCCAGGAAGAGGGCTGGCTGCACACTAGAGCTGAGTAATTCAGGAGAGCTTATATAGCGTGAAACAAAATATATTCAAATATGTACCTGTAGCCTTCTAAATTACTGTATTGCCATTCTCATCCAGAAAAAGAAGTCTGTGCAATAGTGGTAATTGTGATTGCGTGATATATGGTAACAAAATGTATTACTTTCAGTCTGGAATGTATTAGTAGAGAGAAAATAAAGTAAGGAACAGTTCACTGTATTATGGCTATCTGTGATGCAGTTCAGGGGTCTAGGGTAGGGTAACACCAGCTCTCCAGTGGAAATTCCTTCAAGATTTTACCTTCCTAGATTTCAGGGCTGCAGAAAGAATGACTGACAACCCAGGCACATATATTAGACCAGATTGAGAGCTTCGTACCAGCTTGAGGGGGAAGAATAGAGTTCAGGCAATAGAGCTGTTCCTTTATAGAATGATTGCAGGGAATTGTCTGGTCCACTTACTTGATGCACATGAGAAGAGGATCAGCTGGGCATCTGTAGGATATAATGGATACTTAACAGTTTCATGAAATAGGTACTATTTTCTCTGTGTGATAGCTAATAACAAAAATATTACATCTTTTTCTCCAGGAGATGTTTTCCTATCTTTCAAGTGAGCTGAAGAAGCTGGCAGATAACCACAATGAAAGACTGTTAGACACACCACATAATCCCATTTCCTTAGGTAATTGTTGTTTTTATCTTTAAAAAAAATTTCTAATATACTGTGCATTCGTAATACATTTCTACATATAGTTCCCATATTATTAGACGTTGTCACTGCACTCCATTAAATTGTTCTTAGGCTGAGATGAAACCATTGAGCCTAGCAACATAACCTGCTATAAAAGTAGAGTAGTAACCTGGGCCTGTTATTTTTTTTACAAAATTGCTCCTGTCCAACACACTTATTTATTGTAATTGGGGCAGACAGAAAGTGTTAGCATGTAGTAATACATTGTGAATACCTAGATTTAAAGTTAATTATGGTATAATTGTTTTACTCATCATCTTAGAGTGTGGTAAAAAGAGATTATGGAGCTCCTACTCAAGATATTTTTTCTAACCAAGAATTCTGCTGAATACCAAAGTAATATTGCCTGCCTGCACAGAATCTCTGCTTCACACGTACAGCCTAATCAAAGTAGTAATCTATGACAGCTCTTGGGAAAATTAAAAATTGAAAATAATGAAATATAGTATTCTTATCTCTTTGTATCCAAACATGAATATTTGGCTGTATTTTATTGTTGGAAAACAGCTTGTTCTCTGTGGTAGTTCTTTGGAGAAAATAAGCTTTGTAACCTGATGGTTTTTTTACTCTAGCCATGTCACTGAAGAATCTAGATGAAAATAATGATTTTGCTGTTACCCAGCTTGGATCTATGCTTTTCACAAGACAAGTTTCTGGAGCAAGGTGAGAATGCTATGAATTTGAAAATTTTGGAGGGTTGTATTAGCATGTGCTTTATGAAATCCTGCAGTATTTGTTTTTTACTAATTTTCTCATTAATACAGTTACAGTCTCACAATAATGAGTCAGAGAGTAATACTCCCTTCTTCATCATTATTATCTACTAATAATGTCTGCCTGCCTGAGTTAGCTATGAGGCTGTCTTTGTTAGCTTTGGTAGATAAATAGATAATCTATGCCCATTTGATTTAGTGTCATTACTTCATAGTACCCCTTGGTTTCATTTAGTTTACAGCTGTTGTCTGATCTTATAGTTAAGCTGTAAGCTACTTGGGGAAGGTCTTAATTTTGTTTATTGCAGCACAAATGTGTTTGTGCTGGATGTCAGGGGAATAAGCTTTTAATACCCTACACAGCTTTTTATTGTATGGAAGAAAATGCTGCTTTCCTAAACTAATTATGGTTGGAAAAAAAAATAAATTCAAAAATTGTAAAACATCTACAACCTGAGCCAATCTGAATTGAATTTATTCTTAGGCACATTGGCACATGGAAATGCAGCCAAATAATTTTTTATTATTTTGGTTTAAACCTTTTGGGAGAAGAGAGTGGTTTAAAATCTGTTTTGGCAGGATTCCTTAATCCGAATATTACTGCTGCCATGATAACTTCTGCCATAGGCTTAATATCACTTTTTTGTAGCAGAGCTAAACGTTTTCACATCTGAAGGTATGCTGCATTAGTTTGCCCTTCTTGCACAGGTGACTGGCAGTAAATCTATATGTATTGTAGGTTTTAATTTGCCTCTCCTAACCTTGGCTTGTCCTGCAATTTCAGCCATATTTGGCTGAAATGATTCAAAAGGTTCAGTTTTTGAAAAGTTAAAACTCTCCATTTCTTTGCCTGTAGAAAGGTTTCAGTTTTTTTCCCCTTTTTGTATGTAAGTCAGTAATTCTTTTGCAGTATAAACACTGTTTGACCCAGCATTTCAACAGATTTTCAGTGTTATGCTTGAGCCAAGCATCAGTGGTAAGAATAGCAAATCCCTGCTTCACCAGCATACAGATTTTATGTAACCTGTGGTCTGAGCACTTGGACAGTGGAAGGAATTTTTAATCCTAGTAATGTTTATTTGAATGCAGTTTTTTTAATGAACTGCAGGGAATGTCTTTATACAGGTAGTAAATTATTATCAATCGATTGGTGTTAACTGCTTGGATAGGCTTTAACTGTAGCCACTAGGTGAGAGTTGTTCCTTCAACAGGTAAAGATGTCAATTAGGGTCTTGATTTTTTCAGGGAATGGGTATGTCCTGGAAGTGCCAAGAAATACAATATAATAGTTAGAGGTCCTTAGTGTGAGGAGGAGGTGAAAGTGGTGTCAAAAAGAATCCACTGCAAGGAGGGAATGAGTATGAGGTCGCTGTCATAGGATGGGGGAGAAGAGGGATGTAGCAGAGAGGAATGATGGGAGGAGGTGGGATGCTGAGCCCTCTGAATGAATTTTGAAGCCAGACGTTTTGGACTGCGGTACACTGTGCCAAGCAGATGTCTGCATTAAGGCTGCTGCCAGTATGGTGATCCTGGAGAGGTCAGGGTCACCAGGTTGCCTAAGGAGGGGTGAGTTGACCCAGGTCAGATTGTTAGGGCTTGTTACAGAATAGGAAAATTTGCTGTTGTTGTCTTCCTCTCCTCTGCCTCCAGTGCTGGGGAGTTCATGAATAGCTGTAGTAAAATCTTAATGATTTAACTGAAGAGGGGAAGGACATACGCATGTGCCTATGTGCCTGCTTACATTAATTTGTTTAGAGTTAGCAGATATTACGTTCTATAGGAACTTGTGTAAATGTGTTCACAGTAAGGTATCCCATAAAATATCCAAGGCATCTTTAACTGAATCACAGTTTTGTTTGTTTCAGGGTTGTTCCCTGTGGATCTGTACAAACAGTGAATAACTACACTTTTAAAGGCTTTATGTCACATTCAAATAACTATCCCTGTGCTTACCTCAATGCTGCCTCAGCAATTGGAATTAAAAAGCAAGATGTAGATGTATTCCTGAAAAGACTTGACAAGTGTTTGAAGACTTCTACAAAAGAAGTGAAGGAAGAAAAAATTGTAAATGAAATAAGTAATGCTAATACAGGCACAGAGCAACCTGAAGACTAAAAGAGAGAGATTTAGTAGTATGGGAAGATATGCTTCTGTTTGAAGTATGTCAGGTTTGTGTTGGGGGTGGCATTGTGAATCTGCGGTGCAGAAAATTTATTCCTGATTTGTAAACAATAACAAAAAAATTGGATGAAATTCAGCTTTCAGGTAAGTAGGTGATACTCTCTCCAAGACAGAAGGCTAGACACAAGTGTTCTGCAGCATATAAATGCACTTAATATCTACCGAAGTAAAGCTTTACATTCATAAAGACCTTGAGCTGGCCCTTCAGTCCATGGGGGGCTATTTGGACCAGTGTTCAGGAAATCTCGGAATGCTTATTCACATGTTTTTGATTAACAGAATATTCTGTGGCAGTGATTGAATTCCTATTTGGGTATAATATAGACTATCCAGCAAGAAAGGTTTTACTGCTCAAGATATCTCATTTCCCAGCAGTATGCTGGCCACTTATTTTTTTTTAAGATTTGCATAAACGTTGGGATAGCTCTTATTAAATACAGTGTTAAAATTGCTTGAGGAAATGATAGAGTTGAAATAGCAGTGGTCTTCAGATGTTCTCACCTCTCATGAGCTTCCTGGAACAAAGCATCTCTCAGTGGCAAAGGAAAACCCAGAATAACTCACATACTGTCAGTGCTCAGCTGTTGAAAACATTTGTGTAGTTCAGCAACCCAAAGAATTTTAAGAGTGAAAGCAGTTTGTGGAGTGGACAGGTATAGTTGTCTTTTTTCTTCTTTTCTTTTTTTTCCCTTAGTCCATTTCATCTTTTCTGTGATAAGGCGATGAGGCCAAAGACCCACTGAAAAGTAGGAAAGCCTTGTGGGATTAGTGCAGCAGTTTCAAGTACCTGTGAGACCTGAAGTTTTTTTGCATTTTCAGTCCATTGTTGTTAAAATTTATAAGGCTTTTGTTTCTGAAGTGTCTCTTGCTGTTGGCGCTCTTGCCTCTGTGACTGTGTGCAGTTGTTGATTTGAATTCATTAAGCAAACAATGGAAAGTCTGTTCTTGAAACAAAGGTTTCAAAGCTCTGTACATTGTGAAACTTTGTTATTCTTAAATGCAGTTACTACCTTACACTACATTTATGTCCTTTACTCAGCTTATGTTCAAGTCATTTCCTTTGCCTGTAATGTCATAATACTTGGGATGCCACAATTAATGAGTTCTAAATATCGGTAATTATTCTAGTTACTTTGTTTTGTAGGATCTGAGACATGTATCTCTGAGTCCTCTGTAAATTACTTATTCAAAATAGCAGTGCTTTTAAAAGAATCCAGTGTGTTCAAATAGATTAATACAAGAGGTGATCTTAGTATGTGGAAGTGAATGCTAATTATCGCGAAGGTGCTCTCACTAAGTGAGGTCCATTGTATCTTGAGCTTCTATTGAACTGCTGCTTCTATGTTGTTATTGCTTCAGTTACAGGTTAGATTGATTAAAGCTTGTGACGATATGGCTCCCCAAACTGCAGTCACTGTTGTTATTTGCTGTACAAACGCTTCCTAGGAGAAATGTATTACAACTTGAGCACTGGGTCCTTCTAGCTATAAGGAGATGTAAATTTATTTTCTTTCTCTTTTTTTTTCTTATTGAGAACATGCTGTACTTCAGATTTTGCATTCAGTAAAACTCTTCCACAACCTTGGGAGCCAAAGCTCTGCAGCTCACTGCCTCAATACTCTGTGTATTGAAGCAGCCAAGGCATCAGTGATACCTTTTTTCCTGTATTTTTATTTTGCTGTGTCATGCCTGAACCCGTACAAATTATTGATTTAGATGACTTGTCACAGAATGTGAACAGTGGAACTGTTGTTACAAAGGTTTGAGAAGGTGAATGGTAGCAGCTAAATAAGCTTTTGATTAATAATATCCTGAAACTGATTTAAGAAAACAGCAGTTGCCTTCTCTGGGAGGAAGAAACCTCTGCTTTTTATGGTCTCCTAATAAATTGTCTGCTGCAATTGTCGCTTCTACTATAGATTGAGCTGCTTTCTGAGATAGTGCTTTTCCCATCTTTGAAATGTTTTCCTTTAAAAATTAAAGCTGAAATTTTCAACAAATCTCTATAAGCAAGTATCCAGGTAAAGAATTAAGTGGTTTGTTCTGCTTTTGACCCTTTAAACCCTTTTTATTTACAAAGACATTTTAAGATGATAACTTTAATTGAGAAAAACAACAAAACTTTTGTGTCAATAAAGTTTTTCACAGATCATAGTAATACCACTTGAAGTCAGGAAATATAAAGTATTTTTTAAGGATAGAGCATTATATTATGTCACTGTAAATATAATCCAAATTGAAGTAGTACAAATGGCAATATGCTTTCAAGTAAATGGAGAAGACTGTGTTATTTATGGCATATTTGGAAAAGGAGATTCAGAAAATGATAAAAAGTATTCTTCAAGGAAGAGTATAAATCACTTATTCTCTGTTCACTAGTATCTGTAATAAAGGAGTGAAATAATACTGAAACATGCACCCATAAGCAGAGTTTTCGTTTCCTTTGTATAACAGATCTGGGGAGATTTCATGGCTATGTCAGGTTTTCCGCCCTAAAAGTAATACTGTGAGAGATGTGATACAGGTTTGTCAAACTATGCAGAGTAAAACAAATATATTAACAATTGCCTTCTATGAAGATCTTTCTGAGGTTGTACAGCGAAGTAAGAAGCTTCTTAACTTAATTAACTGTACAGCCGTTTTCCTAATCTCTACACAGGCACATTTTACTAACGACTTCCACATACCTCAAAAATCTGCAGGGTCCAGCTGGCTGTCTCCAGCATCCACATTACTAGTGACATGTGTAGGAAGACTGTCTGGGCTTCAGAACATACCTGAGGATTATGCAGCCAGAGGGCTTTGTAGAATCACTAAGAACAGATGCCCATTTAGTAAGACTATCTCTCAGCTTCTATTCATATAGCTACCTATCTTTATCACCTTCTAGGTCACAGCATGTGATTACCAGTCATGAAATAGGAATGGGCAAGCACTTGTAATATTCCAGAAGAGATGAGGTTTCAGAAAGAAGTTTAGGAGGTTACAATTCTTGCTGCCTAGTCTGCTGCTCTGCCAAAAGCGACTGCCTTGTAGTAGAGGTAGCAAAGTGATCTGTCTGCTTGCCAGCTATGACAATTCTTACAGTGTATGAACAAATACTGAAACTGAGCATTGCAAGTATGAGAAGCAGTGGCTGTAGAGCTAGCGCATTTCTCACTTGGCTTCACCCATATTCCATGGGTTCATGCTTACTGAAGGCAACTGAGACAGGAGTGCATTGCTGCAGTATGAATCCCCAAAGTGACTTTCCTCCCTTATGGTGCCTGTAGCTGTTGGATGAGATGCTTTTCTTTCCCTCTGATATTACATCTTAGGCTGTCTGGATCTATATAGGTGAAAGAAATTAAGGAGCAGATGGACATTCCTCATAAAGATAGCACTGGGATAATATAGTGCAAGCAAACTGGTACTGAATGACCCATTTCACAGGCCCACTCTTAGTTTACTTGTTTGGTAGTATCTGTGGTAATGAACGAAGCTAAAGACTGTTTGAGTAATAATATGGCCTATTCACACTTTGTTCATAATGATTGCCTAAGATGCAAAGCAAATAAAATCTACCAGCTGCAGCAAATTCTCTTGAGCCTAAGAAAGCAAAATTGTAATGTTGCAAATGTAAATGCTGGCATTGCAGCTTAATACACATATAAACCGAGCAATCTATATTGTGCGATCATCATTTTTTAAGAAAGGCTGGAGCCCAGAGACTAGCAAATGTTCTCATCTGCAGTGTATCAGCAGTTCTCAGTCTTCAGCTGCTGTCTAGATAATAATTCTAATTGAAGAATCATTACATGAATCCGTATGTGAATGATAGATGGGCTGCAGCCTTTTGTTCATGATGCTTTAAAAACTGAGTTGCTATTTTCACTTTTATGAGAGGTGATTAGATTGCCGTTTCCCCCTCTTTTTTTTTTTTTCAAACGCAACATTTTAATCAACCTGGTCTGACAGGATTTGGAATCTGAAGGAAAAACAATTTCTGGAGCTGACAGGTTTTTTTAAACAATAGTTACTTTAAAGGCTTGAATTGGTTACAAAGTGACTCTCCATAAAGAGAACCTTTGTTCAAACGTTTTTAATTCAGAAACCAGTGCTTGAAAAATTGTGCTCTGTAATAACTGTTTTTCATGTATTATACTTTTCCCCCTCAATGATAACAGCGTACGCTTTAGTATAGTTTAATAATTCTTTTTAAAAATCATAGCATTTGCTATGTCACTCATCAAGCATCAGTCATATCACAGAACTAATAATATATTTATCTTGATGGATAAGCTTCAGTGTTCTGGACTGAGTTCAGTGTAACTGGACCAAGCTTTCAGTACTCCTTTGGAGATTTTAAAGTCAAGTTCATGATACAATTAAGATTGGTTTGATAATTATACCCGCTGCTGAACAAGGGTCTTTCATCATACCATATTTCAACTAAACTTTTTAACATGGCATCAAAGCTGATCTAGTTCAGAAGCTGAATTGCTTTCTTAACATGGATGGTGAAATTTAATTTGCCTTTAGATCCTGGATTCAAATCCAGGCTGTGTCAGCTACAGCAAAATTATATCTGCATTACTTTAACCTAATATGAATAGAAAGAATATAGTGGTTTCAGCTGGGTGCTACCTTTCCTATTGTTCTCGAAGAGGCACAGACATTAGGCTACCATCCTAAACTTACTGCTCGTTGGGAGCAGGGGTAGAAGTGGTTTTGCAACAAGTAACATGACAGCAGGAGTGATGTGTGTGTTGCTAATCTTCCTTTAGGCACCCCAAGCAGGAACACAGCCCTTCATTGGAGATTTTAAGACAAATGCGGTGTTTCTACTGATCCCTTCTCTCCAAAGGCTCCTGTTTCTCAGGTGCATTTTTTGTATTCAAAGGGTACCAGAAGAGCACATGGTCACATCACTGGGAAAAGGAACAAGGTCTCCAACATTTTTGAAGGTTGCTAGATTCGTTATGTGTGTTTGGCTTTTGCTATGCATAAAGTTCATATTGCTGTGTAAACTCTGTTTAAAAAGTATTTGCAGCCCTGCTTATCCTTTGCCTAAACAGTTTCATGCTGAAAACTGAAGTCAGTGCAGTGACTCCTCCATAGGCACTGGCCCCGGGTATGTGGCTCCAGCACTGCAGCTGACCAATCCCTCTAGCACAGCAGCATGGTCCCACTACAGCAGAAAGCATTCCTGCTTTGGTTTTGTACTGGACTTCCAAGCGGATCTGACAAGTAGAACGAGTTTGCTGACACCAATACTGTTGAGTTAATCCCATAACTAGTCTTTCTGGAGCCAGAGGAACTGCTGATGGAAAGAGTGCTTAAGTTTGGCCTGTAGCATGTAAAACAAGGAATGTATCTACCAAGGGAAGAAGAATCTGTCAGGTGTAACTAAAGTATAAACTATTGATTAAATACAAGTTGTCTTACTACTCATTGTTTTCTTCTGGTTCTCTCTATAATGAAGCAGGTCTTGGCTTCTGATTTTATACTATTTCAGCAGTGGTGGAGGAATGGCAGATAGCTTGGTAGGTGGAGGGGCCTGGGATACAGTTAAAAGATATGTTTCTACATGGAAGATGAGGGAAGTGTCTAGGAAGTTTATAAAAATAGAAATAGTTCCCAATGCTTGCTGTGCAGCTGAGGAGACAATGAGTCTCCAGCAAGATCTCAGTATGCATAATAAAGTCTTGAGTTGCTGCACAGTACTAAGCATCAGACAACACTGTCTCTCCTTCCATCGCAATAGTAACCTGCCCACTAATAGAATTAATTCTAGTACTCTGGTTTTTATTCACTCTTAGTAATTTTGGGTGGGTTTTTTAGCAGACTCCGCTGTACTAGTACATCAGAAAAAAGATGGGGAGGAGGTAAGGATGCCTGCCAGTGTACAGCCATCCCCACTGATGCGGAACTTCATATGCAAGAAATTGACTGGAGCACACAAAAGCAGCAGATGCAAGTGCACATGCCACTGGCTTTTTTTCAGTGACAGATTTATAATCGGTAAATGGATTTGAATATAAAAATGTCTTTTAATAATGGCAAACGGATGCTATTAAAACTCAAGCTCATACCATGCAGATGGCACAAACTGTCATGCTCTGGTTTTCTCTTTGATTTTGTTTCTAAAAATTTCAGCTGAATGTTAAATCTATGTCTGAGCAACGATTCAGGTTTAAGAAGTGTTGTGCATCATGTCTGTCTTTTAGAAGTGGGTGGTCAGGTCAGGCCCCACACAGTTCCTCTCCCCTCTCTGCAGGTGTGCATAGGAATTTCAACCTCATTGTCTCCAAGGTCTTTGGAAGTCAGATATTGCTCAATAACTCTTGAGTTATTGAGAAGTCTTCAGAGAGAATGTGCTGTGGCTGCTGGAGGTCTTTGTAGGCAGTACGTACTCTTCATGGTGCCTTGTCTTCATGCAGTGACTTCTGTATCAGTGTGCTCTTTTACAGGTAAACAATTTTTATTTTTACACCAAGATGATCAGAACAAATGCTTCTTTATTGCTTGTATGCACTTATCAGCATGAAAAGTTGTGGCAAGGGTAACACCACTGCTGCCTTCAGCAAAGCACATATGGATTTGCCAATGAAGAGGGAGGGTGTTCTCATTCCAGTATTAACAGTGAGGTTTGCTTTGCCTTCCAACTAATGAGACGCCATCACACTACCAACTGAGGCAGGGGCTGCAGTGGCCCTTCTGTGTGTGTAAGCTAGGCAGAAGTGGACTCTACAGCTGGTCTGGGGTTATTTTCTTTGCTGACCCAGAAGGGAGTAGTGTTTTCTAGTTGCAATGGCTCTGCAGCCAACTCAGGAAGAAGAGGCAATAACAATGTATTTTTGTCATGGAAGTAAGTAGCTGTGACTCAGGAGACTCCTGGGGCACCATTTAGCAGAGTTAAAAGATTCTGTTTTCATTTAGTTGCTATATAACTGCATTTCTGAGCCTCCCAGTTCACTTCTTTTTTGCGTAAGCCCCTCTTCCTGTATTTACAGGTCTTAATTTTTTCCTGCCTTGCATTTTCTGTAGGTTTTTACATCTGGTAAAACTCAGCTCTTTTGATGTGATAACATTTAGCATATATGCTGCATGTACTTGGCACAAGCATAGAAGGCCATAGCAGGGGCAAGGCAGCCGGGAATCAAGCCAGTTGTTTACATATTCCTCCAAAGGACTGGTAGGTCAAATACTTTTCTTGTCCACAATACTCTTCCATTAACAGCTGCTAGTGAATGTTAGCGCATCATATTTTTTCCCCTCGAGGTTGAGCACATTATCTCTACAACACTCCCGCACCTTGCTGGGAACATGCCACAATTCTGTTTTCAGAGTGTTTTGTTAATGCTGGTGACCTTGGTGGTGTGACCACAACACCTGCTTTACCTGATAAGATCATTAATTTTTTCTCTGCAGCTTTTGTGTTCAGCATAAGCAAATCTTCATTTGTACCTGGAAAACATTGCCCAAACATCCGCTTACTGGAGCACTGACCTGTATCTCCCAGTATATTTTTAAGGTGTTAAGTAGGTAATTAAAAGAAATCACTTTTATTAAAGCAGAATGAACATAAGCCTCTTGTTAGCTGCAATGGAGCAAGACGGTATTGGAATCAATTGTGCAGCTTTTCAGCTGTCACTCTGCTGCAGCAGCAGCTGTCTGTCAAGGGAGGTGACAGCGCAGAGAGCTGATCTATATATACTCTTCTCTGAGCTACAGAGATAAGCTACACATGCACAATGAATATGTTCCCAAAATAAACACATAGGGAAGAACAGGATATTTTTTAACAATAAATTTTCTCACTCTGCTAACAGTTCCTCCTTCCTCTTTTGTTATTTTACCAGGTTGCTGTCACCTCCTGCCTTTTTAATTGCAGTGGCTGTGTGATCTTCTGCCTTTTACCTTACAAGTGTGTTTTTCTGCATGCTGCTGCTTTGTATTTCTACATTTGCACCCAAGTGCTGCATCCCACCTTCAGTTGAGGTGGGGCCCGTGCATGGATGAGCCAGCATGACTGCTGCTGCTGTCGGTGAAGTGGTCATCAGGTTCCTTAGGAAAAGGTTTAAATGGGTCTGGAATCAGATGTTGAGTAGAGGAGCTACAACTCCAGAGCTCTCTAAAGGGGCTGTCCCTAATGCAAGCCTTATCCTGATGCTTTGTGCGAGCAGGACTCCAGGGGCATTAGATTTGCTTTTGCATCTGTATTAATCAGGCATGATTTTATTAAATGATAAAATGGTTTCAGCTTCCCCCTCACCCTGTTTTCTCTAGTTGTGTGCATTTACAGAGCAGTCCTGAAGCTTTTCTCTCTTCCTTACCCCTATGTTGGATGTAGAAAACCAGATTTCCTTGGTAGAAAACCTGTGCTGTGGGTCTTGCTATGTGGTCCCACTCACAAGCATATCCCGGTCCTATGCCTTTTGGAAAGCGCAGCTGAGGTTTCTCCTGTTTCTCTGTGCTACTTTACAGTAACAGACATTTGTATTTAGCAGTCTGGGAGCCTTGGGTGACCTCATTTCCTCAGTAAAATATTGCAACATAAGCATTGTGTCAAGAAAGTGGAAGGGATGACAGTGGCTCAGAAGATTGATTGTGTCACTAGTCCAGACTAAGAGCACGTACATCCTGAGGGACTTGCTTCAAGGCCTTCCAAAACCATCCAGTAGAAACTAGCAGCTAGCATAAAAGGGGGAAAAGCTGATCTCAGAGAAACCTTTACATGTACAAAATAACCCTAAATCTTTTCACTTAAAGAATCTATTTCATTCTTTATTTCGTGATCTTGGTTGTACAACACTTCTGTGTATTTTTTATTTAGTTTTGCCTGAGGTCTACAAAGCCTGAAATGAAAAGCATGGATTTCTCCGTCTTTCTGTGAGATGGAGCTAAGCAAGTTTCCTTCACATTTTATAGGTAAGAAAGTAAAGTCAGAAGGATTGCCTCAGAGTATGAATTGCCTTTTGTGTAGCTGTGCTGATTGATGCTGGTTATGCCCTTTGGTTTCATCTCAGAGAGCCTGAAGTAGCAGGTCAAAGTCTGATGCCTGAGACAGGTACCTGAGGACACATGCTGTCCCTGTCCTTGCGTCTTTCTCTTTGAGGAACAGATTAGTTCAACTTCTCCATTTTCAACTCTTTTTTACTTAAACAAGAATAAATACATTTTTGCCAGAATAAGGGTTGCTATAGGATTCACAAGACCAAATACCACATTATGGCATATATGTAGGTAAAATTGGCAGCTCCCATTTTCCAGGCTAGTGGCTTTGATTAGCTGACTCCTTTGATAAATTCAAAGGGCCTAAGATAAAAGGAGCTTAGAAAATACAAAGACCTCTGATTTCCTTCCAGAGGTACAGCAGAGGAGCAGGGAAGTGACACTGAGCCATCACTGTTTCTATAGCACTGAGTTCACTGAATATACATGGTCAGAAAATGCCAGTTTTCAGGCCTGTCAAAAGATATTTTTCTTAAGCATTTGAAGTACCTCAGCAGTGATAGTTACATAGCATCTTGCACACTGCCAATCCTACCTTTGAAGTCTGTGGTTTTAGGAAAGTTCAATACAGCTTGCTTAAAGTTAAGCTAAGAAATTATCCACATGCAGTAGAAGCCCGGTCATTTTATAAAACTTTTGTTCTTTTTTGTTAAGCTATTACTTGTAGCTTTGCAGAAAACAATGTGTCAAAACTAAGATTTTGACAGCAAAAATTTCAGCACTGTTATTTAGTTGGAAATGTTGATTTTCTTTCTGGTTCTGTCTAAGAAAAGATCTTTGCATACACAATTTTGGGTTGTTTTTCCAATGAAGTAATAATTTCTGTCCAAACTTAGGGCATTGCTCAGCTGCAGTGTCAGTCTTACTGTGGGGTCTCAACAATAAAATAAATAGAAGGCATAGACATATACCTAAGTTTAAAAATAGCAAAAGCAGTCATTTCTGATAGTTTAAATTATTATTCTTAGTAATAATAATCCTGATCACCGCAGTCATATTTAATCTATACCTACATAAAATTTCCCTTATGATTTCACATCTTATATGAAGGCTTTGGGGATCCAAATACCTTTTCAAGATTTTTGTAAAACCCTGATATTTCTAATTGTTAATGGAAAGGACAACTCCATTCAGAAATGTTAAACATGAAAGAAGTACTGTGTACATGTTGTAAACAGAGACTTGAAGTGTGGCCTTTGTGTTTCAGTCCAACTTATGTTTGAATGTGGCTGGATCAGTGAGGCCGCGTTGTAGAGAAGTGGGTGTTGGTCTCTGCCTAAGGGATAGGACAAGAGGGAATCAACTCAAGCTGTGCCAGGGAAGGATCAGATTGGACATTAGGAAAAATTTCTTCACTGAAGGGATTGTTGAGCACTGAACAAGCTGCCCAGGGGGGTGGTTGAGTCACCATCCCTGGAGGTGTTTAAAAGGTGGGCAGATGAGGTGCTTGGGGATGTGGTTTAGTGGCCGACAGGAATGGTTGGACTCAATGATCCAAGAGATATTTTCCAACCTAATGATTCTATGATTCTATGAATATTGGCACACCAGTAGATTATTGATCGCTAGCTACCACACAGCTGGGTCAAGCACAGGCAGGTCTCAGCAGAATTATTCATTCTTGCCTGTGCCCTTTATTTAACCAGTTGCTAAATATAAGACAACCAAGGCATGAGATAAAACAATGCTATTTGAGAATGGCTCTGAACAAGTCCAGTTCTATATTAATAGAGTTTGGAGGAGCAGGGCCTGATCCTGTTGTCTGTTCACTACCAGCAAATGAACTTCAGGAAAAGCTGAGGTTCTTGCTGTTACTTGGCATCAGCCTGGGCAAAGACTGCCAGCTTCTGATGGACCTTAATCAAGTATCTGCATAGGCTTTTCCCACTGATGCTTAACCTGTCTGAACTGCAGACCAGCCTGATTCCTCTGAGTAGAGGTTTCTAACTAACAGGCTGGTAATGAAAGAAAATCCAAACAAGCAAACCAACTAACCCAAATGAAAGAAAAGGGCAAATAGAAGATGGGCACAGAGAGTAGACAATTTAACATATTTAAATTGGAGTGCAGCAACTGTATTGCTCTGTTGGAGCGAGAACCAAAAAAAAAACCCCCAAAAATGAAACCCCCCAACTTTATTATATGCAGTAGTTTGAATTAGTTGCAAATCAAGAAAAGAAATTATTTAAATGTATGTGATAGTTTTAAAGTTACAAGAAATCTTAAAACAGTTTTTTTAGAAAGAGGTGTTAGTTACTTGGGAATGCTAACAAGATAAGAACTAACAACACTTTGTTAGAAGCAGGAGACCGTATATCACTCGAGTAGTGAGATAAGAATGAGGCCTAGCTAACTAGAGTTAATTAAGTAGGGATAGGAGGCGCACAGGCGCAGAAAGGGCTGATGTAATTCACCGATGAAGTCATTGAAACATACATATGCATTAGGCAATGATGTAACCTGTTGAATGTACTTTAGATTGCAAAACCTTGCGAGGATAAATAACAGTCGTGTCGTAAAATCGTGGAGGGATCAAATTTGGGAACTGCTGTACCCTGATCCCTGGGCCCCCCCAATAAAACACCAACATATAACTCTTCCCAGAGCGTTATGTGTTTATTGTCACGCCAATGCTAACAGCTCCATATCAAAGTCATGTGCCATTATAGAAACCCTTTCATTGTTGGTAACTGCTCAGTATCTCTTCCTACGACCATGACAAGTGCTACCTAAAAGCCCCCAGAACAACCCGGGAAGTTCTAGCTTATTTCTAAACAGCTCGTAAGAGCACCTACGCTGTGATGGATGGCACCTTACTTGAAATCTCCTTTATGAAAAGCACAAGACTGCCAATATTTGTAAGGTTTACTCACACAAGTCAGCAAATATAATAGGCAAACATGCAGAGCAAAATACATTTTGATTGATTGGACGGCCTTTGGAGAGAAGACATCGAGTTCTTTATTACAGATATTTATCTTGTCTCTTCCACTCTGCTGCTTATTAGTGCAAATGGTGGAGTTTTCATGTATTTTTAAATACTAATAAGTGTGAGAGATGTAGGAAAGGCTCTTCAGTGGCTTTTCTCTTATTTTAAATGAAATGAGGTCAGATATAATGCTGGCCTAATCATATCTTGTTAAGCTCAAATATGTGTATTTTCCAAGTGCTGAGGGCACTGCGGAGGATCAATATAAACTCTGCCACAAGAAATGCAACTAACAATCCCATCCTTATAAATATTTTAAGTGTCTGTTATAAAAGCAAACATCATCATAGCATTGGATTTTCTCTTTTATCTGCATAAGTGCACTTGGAACACACCAGTATTTTGCTCTGTAGAGTGGTCACCAATAGGCGGTGCTAACTATTTCCAAATCCAATACCAGATCCTCAGTTCTTCAAGCAAGTTCTCCTGTCTGCCTTATCTTCCTGGCAGATACTTCTCAAAGCCTATTCTTGATAAATTTGCCATTCACAACAGATTAGCCTCATCTTTTCATTTTCCTTCTTCGCAGATATGACCTTTAGTTGCTCTTGAATGCTGGGGTTTTTTTGGTTTTCCCTGTGCTCCAATTGGCTGTAGCCAACTGTCAAACAGGGACTTCTGGGAATGTGATCCCCACACCCAGAGATTTGGCTGCGCTCCCAAAGAGCTTACCTTTGTCTTTATTCACAGTTCTTTGATCTTGACTGCATTTTTCTATTCTTTCTGGAAATGGGCCTTAACATTGCTCAAAAACAAATAAATCATTTTCACTCAAACTTATCTTTAATACAACTTCTTTTAAATTCTGCTTTTGAAAGCAAAGGGGAAAATATAAAGAAAGGAGAAGGTCATATAAACATAAATCAAAGTCAGTCAAATGGTATAGAATAACTCCAGTGACTTCCGTCTTTTGCCTTAAGCAAGGAAATTCTTTAAGCTCATTGATTTAGAATTCAAACTGATAGGTGTTTCTGTTTTCAGTGACTGACTGGTTCAGAGCAATATCCCATTACTCCAGCTAAAATATATTGTAGTGCTAATTCTCCTGATGAAAGTCATAGTGTTGGACTTGCATTGATGGGGAGAACAAGGCTCATCACTATTCAAGTGTCAGCATTGCAGATGGCATTCTCCTGAGCCCCGTGCAGAGGCTGAGAAGTGCCAGTGACTGCTAGGCCAGAGGGGGACTAAATGAGCCGAGGAACTACACCGGCGATTGACATACCTCCTTTTGTAGCTGTGGTACTCGGGGTACATATTTGAGTCTTAACTGTTTTGATCAGCCTCTTTTTATTATTGTTTTCCTGTGCTGTCTATAAAAAGCAATAGACTCAACACTGAGGATATGTTAATTAGGGTAGTCCGGAGTTGTGTCTACAAGCCTAGGTCTGGAGTAGGGCATAACCTGTAAGAGGAGGAAAGCTGCCATCTCCAGTGCCTCTGAGCTACGGTACACCCAGTCCACACCTCTCAGCTCTCTCCTGATTCTTACTAGAGGGTATGTCTAGGCCAGAATGCTTTTGGGAAGAAACTGCCCCCTTAGAGACTTATTTCCTAATAGTCAGAAACAAAAAAAAGACATGAGCACATGAGGAGTTTGCTCTTTGAAGGGATCTGAACAGGCTGAACCACTGGGCTGAGTTCCTGCCTTGTTTCTGTGTTTCTTTTAAATTAAGTGTGCCTGATATGTAGCCCTAAGTCTTGGGCAGCTTTGGGCATGAACAGCTTTTGAACACAGGAGCCACCAGAGTGAGGCAACAACCAAGCTGTTCGACAGGTGGCACCTCATTACTGAAAACCATGTTCTGTATGTGATGTTCAAATTCCCAAGCTATGCAGCCTGCTTGACTTCAGATGTAATGATTCTTCTCTAAAAGGTCAAGCGATGCTTCAGTCATTTAAACTAGCACTTCTTCCCTTTTTTTTTTACTTCTCTCCAACCTACCCTGAGTCAGCTTTTGTTACTGATCCATCCTCCTGCCTGCAGGAGGAAAATGCCTTTTGCTTTCCCTTATGTGGCCTTCAAGGTCCGCCTAATATTTTGCTGAGGTTTCAGTGTTCTGCATCTAGACCTTGTACAGAGAGCTGTTTGCTTATTTTCCTAAATTAACTGAAAAGTACAACTTCTAAACTGCAGCTTCTAACATGTGTGCATTGCTCTCGATAAGATCTTGCTGACTCTGTAAAAGACTTCACAATAAAAGGAATTATTTAGTTGCATCTATATGATTTATGAGTATTGAAATGTCAACAAGGATCCTAGTGAGGAAAATAGAAATCTAATATGAGGAAGAGGGATACTGTTTGGATACACAAATTGGAAACATTGGTGCCCTTTTTAGAGCTTTGGAGAAACCAGATTGGGTTAACTATATAATCCAAAACATAATGGAGTGTCTGCATTAATTTTAAAGATCTCAGTAAATCAGTAAGTGTCTTGAAGGGTGAAACAGATGTTCTGAGCTTGAATATTCATCTTTGTCTCCAATAGGTTTTATAATAATCTAGCTGTGTTATAGAAGTTGCTGAAGCAACCACCTTTCACTTAGTATCAGCACCAGACACAGTATCAGACACAAGTAAATTCACTGAAGAAACTGAATCATCTGCCAAAAGGAACTATTCTGATAGGTGCAAGGGAAGAGAAAAGCACAGAACAGAGTGGAAAATCAGACCTACCTTAAACAAGTGTGGCCCTGATTAAAAACCCCAAGGGGAAGGATTGAAACAGGCTGTCTGGAAGCGACTTGGTAGAAACACAGAAACAGTCTTTGTTTTCTTAATCCCTCCAATACCCGAAGGAACAGGACTCAAATTTTGTGAGAAACAGCATCATAAGAATTTCTCCTAAGCAGAGTAACTTGCAAGGCCTCCACATTTTTGGCCAGGAAGCTTTGGATTTGCTGATTTTGCAGCTGCTTTAGGATCAGGTTTTTAAACATTTTATAACTGCATCCTTTCTCTCCCCTCCAGTTTATTCCATTTTATCAGGCTTGTCTAGAGCTGGTATGTATTGTAACTCCTCTGCCAGGTAGGAACAGGTTTGAAGATTTGCAGGTTGCTGTCCTGTTAAACCTGTGCTGCAGGAATATATATATATATATATATATATATTTAATCTCTTGTCTACACCCGCACATGCTGTGTGTTTAGATATAGGCAGAAAACAGATTAAAGAAAATACCTGTTGAACTGCATGCAACCAGGAGCATCACGTGGCTCCTGCCGCACAGCCTCCTCTGGGGACCAAGGCTACCTCCTGCTCTTCGTAAATGACTACTGTGTACTGACCACTGCATGTTCAATCTCTTATTTAACCTTGACAGAGACTGAAGAAAACAAGGGTTAGAAGAGAGATGTGCAAAAGATTGCTTAGTACCATTAAATTTCATGTCTCTTCTACTAATAGATAAGACAATTTCTGTCTAATATATTTTGACTCAGTTGTAGGCTATGGCAGCAAAGCCCCACATTTCTATGTCTTTCTGCTGTTTCCTAGTTCTGATGGGGTTTTTTGTTCACTGTTTTATTTCTTTGCTTTGTATTAGAAGGTTTCAACATTTTGTCTTGTTTTCCCCGTTTCTCAATGTTCCTGATTAAAAAAAAAACAGTAATAAAAGAGCAACAAAAGATAAATTCACACTTCAGGTGGGACTTTCTCATATATTTTTCAGGCATTCTTAAATCCCCACCCCCAAAATCCACAAATAGGAAATAATGATTTAAATTTGGGCATCATAGCAGAAGGTACAGCTGATGTTATCTCCCAGCCTTTCCTCGCATCATTAGCTAAATGGGAATAATGCTTGGAATTGGCTGCATAGGTGCTTATTTTGCATGCTTCCTGCAAAAATTATATATTCTATTACTTTACTGTGGAATGACTACATAATGTATTTTTGCTCCAGTCCATAATTGTTATTGTGTAGGCTTAGGGCACCTGCTTTAGGGCAGGGAGCTTGTCTCCAGGTGGCTAGTTGGGCATCGCACCTGAACCAAGCAAGGCTTTGCCTTCACGCGTAGCTGTGGCTAACACACACAAACACAAAGGAAGATCTGATCAGCTGCTTTTCTGGTCATGAAGCCTCCACCTTGCACTTAATAGACCCCAGCTAATCATGCTAAAGAACCCAAGGAGTTAAACACAGATATAATTCTTTCACTTATAGCAGGCTGGGGATCTGCCGGCAGGGTTCAGCCATGATGCTAAAATCCCATTCAAGCAGAAATGTCACGTTATTTACTTACTAAAACAATGCTCTTACAAAGACATGTTAGGAGTGAAAATATGACAGCGTCTATTTTAGGTTGTCATTGATCTTTAATTTGCTGTGACCTGAAGGTTTTCTATGTAGTCAGTGGTTTTTGGCCAAAATATGGGACTGCAGGGAAATGACTAAATGAGTGCCAGAGATGTTCTTTTTTTCCCATGAAAAGACTGAAATTGCTTTGTGTAAATGGGTGGAAAATGCTGATATTTTGTTTCTATAAATACTTTGCCTCCTGCGTGCTGTATTTCATTTGTGCTGTTTCCTAGGAGTATTTGGCTTCTTATCACTTTTAAGCAGGGTGCTGAATACAAATGAGCTGCCGTTTACCCAGCAACCAAGCTGTGGAGCATTTTGACTGTTGTGCATTTCCTGAGCAAGAGTAACTACTGAATGAAGTAGATTGCCCTGTAGCCTTGCAAAACACTGAGTATTATAAAACATGCATTTAGTGGATAAAGTCACAGAGGAAAATGCACAGACGCTCTCTGTTTCTATATATAAGGACAGGCATTTATATAAATATATCTGGGTGATATAAAAAAAACCAACTGAAATAATCCATTTTTTAAATGAGAATTTATATATAGGAAAGGCAAAAGAAAATCAAAGTAGTGTTTTTTATTCTCAGTGACACTGCCTACAACCAGGCTCCTTGTTTATGAAGTCTATAAACAAGGCTCCATTACCATAGGCTCATGCATTTACAGGGTGATTCAGGTTGGAAGGAACCGCAGGAGATCACTAGTCCAATCTCTGCACAGAGCAGGGCAAGCTTTGAGGTCAGACCAGGTTGCTTAGGGCTTGATACAGTTGTTCCCTAGAACCACCAGGGATGGAGGCTGCTCAGCCTCTCAAGGCAGCCATCCTACTGGCTGATTGTTCCCCCAGGCAAAATCTTTTTCCATATATTCAGTCTGCATCTCTCTGATTTCATCATCTGTTGTGTCTCATTCTCCTATCTCACAACTCTGTGAGTGAAGAGCCTGACCCTCCCTCCTTGACAGCCTCACTATAGACAGTGGGGAGCTGCTGTTAGGTGCCCCCAAAGCTGTCTCTCCTTCAGGCTGGACAAGTTCAGCTCCCTCAGCCTCTCCTCATACGGATGTGCTCCAGCCTCTGGCTAGCCTGGGGGCCCTCTACTGAACTCACCTCACCTAATCATCCTCTTTGTTTTGTTTGAGAGAGAAAAACTAGATATGAGACTGCGTACGTGGTCTCGCTACTGCCAAGTAAAGGACTTCAGTGGCTCCCTTGGACCTCCTGTCTGCGCTGCTGTTAGTACAGCCCTGGTTGCTCCTGGCTGCTTTGCTGCTAGGGTGCACAGCTGACTTAAGCCCAGCTCAACCCCAGTTGCGTCTGCAGGGTAATCTTTCCCAAGTGCAGGATGTGGCATTTATCCTTGTTGAATTTCAAAGGATGCCTGCTGGCCCATTCCTGCCATTGGCACAGCCAGAACACCACACCAGCAGGAGGTTCTTTCTTGCTCATCTAGCAGGCACAGCGATGGGGCATGGAGCTGTTAGAAAGGAGGGCGACTATTGCATGAGGTGGCTGAAACTGGGGTAGTGGTACTTCTTGTACCTGGGGATGGAGAGCTTTTGCGCTCTTTGGAAAGCATCCTGAAAGATCTTCAAGTTCTGCTCTGCTCCCTCGTCCCTGAGGACAGTTTCCCAGGGAGTCCTGTCAACTAACTTCTTGAAGAGCTGGAATTCTGCTTTCCTGAAATTCAGGGCCCAGACTTTACTCTTCACTTGACCCATATCCCTCAGGACCATGAACTCCACCAGTGTGTGATTGCTACATCCCAGGCAGCCTCCAACCTTGTTGTCTTCAAATAGCTCAGTCACATTAGTGATCGCCAGGTCAAGAATTGCATCTTCCCAGGAGGGGGTGTCTGTTATCTGGCTTAAAATGTTGTCTTCAGTGCATTCCAGAAGTCTCCTGTATTGGCCACAGCTCACCATGCTACTTCTCCAGCAGATGTCCAGGCAGTTGAAATTCCTTAGCAGGATCAGAGGCTCTGAGAGTGATACCTCCAATAGCTGGAGTAAGAAGACTTCATCAATTGCTTCCTCTTGACCTGGAGGGCTGTAGTAGGCTCCAGCCACTGCGTTCCCTTTGTTGCCTCAGTCTCTGACTTTTGATAGGAATGGTTGGACTCGATGATCTGGTGGGTCTCTTCCAACCTGATGATTCTATGATTCTATGACTTTCAGCCACAAGCTTTCATCTTGCTTGTGGCTACTCTTCAAAGACAGCTCTTCACACTCTATCCATTTCTTGACATAGAGGGCAACTAGTCCACCCCTCCTTCCTCACCTGTCTCTTCTTAACAGCCTATAGCTATCAATAGCTGCAATCCAGTCATGGGATTCAGACCACCAAGTTTCAGTAATGGCAACCAGGTCATGGGATTTGACAAGCTGTACTTTTGTCTGATTTCTGAGAATATTTTTTTAAGTAGTTTTCATAAGAACCTATCTTACATTGCTGCAATTCAGCAAAGAAAGCTGCTTTTGTGTTTCTTTAAAGAAAAACTGCAGGTAAGTACCAGGTGCACTATCTGGAGCAGAAATCTTCAGAAGTCAAAAGCAAAGGACATTTAGTCCTGACCAAGCAGACTAAACATTTGGTATGAAAGCTGGAGAATGTTCAAGATAATAATAATGTGCTCTGCATGTTGCAGTACATCTCCTCTAGCAGTTGGAGTCCAAAAAGGTCACATCAACCATGAGTGAAGAAAGAAAGGAAAACACTCAGCAAGATGAATATTGCTCAGAGCATTAATATTCCCATACCTTCTTCCACAGCAGGATCACAAGCAATTAACAGTCCTCATAGTGGGAACACTTCTACTGACATACTTTCCTCTCATCCACCATTTTTTTCAAATTCCTTACTTTGGGCAGGTGTTTGGTTGTAATCCAACAAAACTCATTTTTATTTGCAAATTAACCTAGAAATTAAATTTTCTCAGACAAAAGATGGAAGTGTTCTTCTTCCTACACTTCTGATTTTGTATGGGGTGAGCTGATTGGCAGCTTTCCATCCACCACTGTTCATTTCCTTCAAGCTACCTGAAAAATACATTAGATTACATGGCATTTACATTAATATTTTACTCAATAAAGCAGAGGTTTTACGACAAAAGATTTAAGAAGAAAAAATGAGATTGTGTGAAATACCTCACACAATAGGGTACTTAACTTATTTTAACATACATGTGCTCCTAGATGTTCATCTGATTCCAGATTCTCTTTCTGATTCAAGATAAATATTTGAGATTTTGGAAAAGATAAAGTCGCCATGTTAGCAGGAAAGACAGTGTTAATGTAATACACCAAAGTGACAAGATGTCTGGCTGTACTCACATGGAAATCAGAATATTTTCCACTGGACATCCCCTTGGAGGATTACATGCACCGCTGTACATGTCTGTACAGGGTTCATGCCATGTCCTGGGGAATCCACATGTTCCCTGCCCACTTGGTTTTGGTGGTTGGCTGAAGACATGGCATAACCTTGCACCTCCATGTTTTCTATCCAGATTTTTATATCATGCCCATTCATGTCCTGTCTGAGCACTTCTTTGATTGTGTTACCCATTTGAAATGCCAGTTTTGATTGTGTTACCCATTTGAAATGCCAGTTTGTCTATGGGTGTCTGAAAGCACAGTCATTCACATACCCTTGACTGCATTTTGGGGCATGACTGAAATGGATGCACCTGCAAATCTGCCTTAAAAAATCACCTGAGCCTATGAACTAGATTTTGAGGGAAAGCAACAGAATGCACATTCTTTGGTATGCTATTTCAACATATTTTTTCTCAAAGAAGAGAGAGCAATTCCCTTTTTTACACAGGGCTGCTGTATGGACACAATAGGCATCGCTTTTTAAAACAAACAGGTTTTGAAAGTTCTTTTAAGGAAGTGTATGTGTGTTTGNTTTTTTTCTCTTTTCAAAGAAGAGAGAGCAATTCCTTTTTTTTACACAGGGCTGCTGTATGGACACAATAGGCATCGCTTTTTAAAACAAACAGGTTTTGAAAGTTCTTTTAAGGAAGTGTATGTGTGTTTGTGTGTGCACGTGCACTCGTATTCCTGTGTACATGAATGTTTATATTTCTAATGCTCTCTCTCCCCCTTTTTCTGTCATTTGAATGTTCTGAAACAATCACTCATTTTTAGTTTCGGCAAGACGGGGTGTCTGCTGCATCCTGCTGGTGCTCCAGGCTCTTAACTCAGCCTCCAACAAAGTTCTTGCTCTCTGCACCGGCTCTCTCCTGCACAGTACCCTGCCCCCTCCTGCACCTGCCTCCCCTTCCAACTCCTCCTCCTCTGGCTCATGAGGAAGTGTCCTCGAGAAGAACAGGCTGTCTGTGCCTGACAGCCCCTCATCCAGTGGAGCAGGGCGGCCACAGGTGAAGCTGCAGGAAACACCCCAGGTGGGAAGAGCGAGAGAAAATCCTTCTTACTCTTGCCTGGGGAGAGAGAGATGACTGCCAAACAAATTGCAGTTAAATCAGAAAACACCCTGTCTGCAAAATTAATTGTGGGCAGTGATAGCAGGCAAATAGGATTCCCTTCTGAAAAATGCCCCGAGATTTTTAGAGGTCTACATGAAACAGCTCAGCATGAGTAAAAGTTGCAGAATTGGGATCCTAACTGGGCTTTGGCATGTATCCTTTAAAGAAGATGCTTTACATAACAATATGGCATTTGCAGACATTTAAAATCTTATAGCAATTCCCAACCCTCAGACCACATTTCCTGACAGTGTATCGAGTGCCACTTGGAAAGGGTGGACGCACCAAAGGCTTCCTGAAGTGACACCCCTGGACAGCCACAGCAGCTGTGCTTCACAGACGTATCTTGTCTGGCTCATGGAAATACCACAACTTTGCCACTGTTTTGAGAAATTATTGCTGTGGTTTTTTTTTTATTTTATGGAATATCTCAAGTTGGAAGGGACCTATAAGGATCATAAAGTCCAGTCCTGTGCTTCTCACAGACCTACCTAAAACCATTTAGATTGAAGGAAGTACCTCTCTCAGACATCTAGCAACACTGTGCTTGATGCACCCCAGGACGTGCCTGGCCTTTTTGGCTACCAGGGCACACTGTTGGCTCATATTGAACTTGCCATTGACCCAAACCCCCAGATCTCTTTCTGCAGGGCCACTCTCCAGTCTTCTTGTCCCTCCATTTGTATGTATGAGCAGAATTGCCTCATCTCAGGTGGAGAATCCAGCACTTGCTTTTGTCAAATTTCATGCAGGTGGTGATTGCCCAGCTCTCTAGTCTATCCAGAGCTCCCTGTAAGGCCCCCAGACCCTCAGGGGAACCCACAGCTTCTCTTAGTTTAGTACCATTAGCAAATTCAGTTAATGTACATTTGATTCCTGTATCCAGTGTTAAAGAGCAGTGACCCTGAAATTGAGCCCTGGTGAACCCCACCAATGACTGCTTGCCAGCTTGATGTAAGACTATTTATTAGAACTCTTTGAGCATGACCTGTCCAACATATTATGGACTTACCTGGCTGTATGCTGGGCATTTTGTCTAGAGACGGTATCAAAAGCTTTTAATTTCTGTTAGTGTTCTTATATTTATTTTGGAGAATGACAGGAAAATCCAACAGGGCTCATAGTTTGCAACAATTTCTATCTGCTTGCCAATGAAATAAACATCCTGAGATTATTGTGCTTGTTGCATTAAATTGCAGATGTGGAGTGTAATAGCTCCTGCAAAGAGGTCTGTTACATGAATCATTAAAATCACTGAAAAGATAAAACCGAGCAAAGCAAACTGGGAATAACACTGACCTCAAATAATTTCTCTGTCTTGTTTCTACCTTATCAGATGATAAAGGAATTAACCCAATAACTCAAGTGTTGCTCTCTGATTTTTTGCCTCCCAGAGGGATTATGTATGTCTAGAGATGGTGAGACCTGAGTCTGCTCAGCATGAAGAGGGGTCTCACTGCTGTCTTCAGCTACCAAACAGGAGGTTCTGCTGGAGCTGCGCAGTGAATGGGGAGAGGCAGCTGCAGCAGATATAGGCTGCAGCAGAAGGAACTGGCCCTGCAATCTGAGGAGAGAGGCTGGCATGCAATGGATAGATTTCACAGAATCATCAGGCTAGAAAAGACCCACTGGATCATCGAATCCAACCATTCCTATCAATCACTAAATCATGCCCCTCAGCATCTCATCCACCCATCTTTTAAACCGCTCCAGGAAAGATTACTCAACCACCTCCCTGGGCAGCCTGTTCCAGCACCCAACGACCCTTTCCATGAAATTTTTTTTCCTGATGTCAAGCCTGAACCTCCTGTGGTGGAGCTTGAGGCCATTCCCTCATGTCCTGTCAAATTTACAAGAGTAATGCTTTTATTCATGTGTATAAGGTGTCCTATTCAAATTGGGGCACCCTGACAGGTAGATGAAAAGCTCAGGGATATGATTTAGCAGCAGACAGGCAGAGTTGGACTCGATGGTCCTTTCCAACCAAGCGTTTCTATGAATGTGGTTTTACACAGGATTCTTATACCTTTCAGGCATTCAGATACCTCATGATTTGATCAATCACTACTTAATATACACATATTACTGTCTTGCAAAGCAACTATAATTCTATGGTGACATCACTCATCTGTTTTCATCTTGATCTAGACATCCCTGGAGTTGGTCTTGCTACGGTGACGATGATGCCAGGTGATGGGAGGCTTTCACGGAGAAGTTAGTGGGGCAGGGATGCTGGTGTTATCTTGGTAATCTGAGTGGCATTTTTTATTATTTTTCTTCAGAGTTAGGGGCTGTCGTCCTCTTCTGTGCAATGAGCTCAGGTCATTTAGTAAACATGACTGTGCGGTATACAACGTACACTCTACATCTTAAGAAATTTCACGCAATTTCACACTATAAAGGCTAATAGTGATACTGAAAATGCCAGCAAATAAAATTCTAAGACTGCTTTTGGAATTTTAGAATGCAAGCGTCCTTTATCCATCAGGCCTGGACAATATGTGGGAGTGATCTCCATCAATTGCATGTACCGAGAAAAAGGCTGGTTACAAGATGTATTTCCCACTTCCATGCATATGTATAAACATTCCCAGAGATCTTACACATATTCTATTACTTTCCAAGGTCTAATTTGAATGTTACAGAACTTCGCAATCGTCAAGACTCTTGCTAATTTGGAGCTGGCTCCAGCTCTCTGCTTGACCTTGTATTTGAAAAAGGGAAAGGTTGCAAACAGGTGATTACAGAAGAAAACACATCGATTCAGCACAGATCATACTGAACACAAGCCATAGAATCGTGGNGAGTCATGGAATCATAGAAGCACAGAATCATAGAACCATAGAGCCATAGAACCACAGAATCATAGAACCATAGAGCCATAGAACCACAGAATCATAGAATCAGACCCATAGCACCACGGAATCATAGAGCCATGGAATCATGGAACCACAAAACCATAGAATCATGGAATCTCAGAGCCATAGGATCATGGTGTCATAGAGCCATAGAACCATGGAACCATAGCACCACGGAATCATAGAGCCGTGGAACCACGGTGCCATAGAATCATGGAATCTCAGAGCCATAGGATCATGGTGTCATAGAGCCATAGAATCATAGAGCCATAGGATCGCGGAACCATAGCGCCACGGAGCCGTAGAGCCACAGAGCCAGGGATCCATAGCGCCACGGCCCCCGGAGCCGCTCGGGTTGCCCGCGGCCGCGCAGCCCCGCGGTTCCCCCGCCCGTGACGCGGCGTCGGGGCGGTCCGGGCGTGGGCGGGGCGGCGGGGA
>WAAB01022714.1:50049-81465 GCA_013389865.1 Piaya cayana
GGCCCGGTGCGCGCCGCCCTGCAGCTGCTGGCGGGGCTCGGCGCTCTGCGTGGGGGCGGCGGGGGCGCCGCGCGTGCTGCCCGCGGGGCTCGGCTCGCTGTGAGTGCGGGGACCGGGATGGGGGGGGGGGCTGCTCACCGCCCGGCCCCCTCACCGCCGCTTCTCTCCCCCAGGAGCCTGGTCAACGGCACCTTCGCCGAGGTCAAGGACGGGATGTTCGCGCACCTGCCCTCCCTGCAGCTGCTGTGAGTACGGAGGGCGGCGGGCGCTTTCTCCACCTAATTAACCCCCTTTCCCCGCGCTCCCTAATTAGCGACCGGTGGCCTGGCAGAGCGGGAGGTCGTTGGGCACCGGCACAGGCTGCCCAGGGAGGAGGTTGAGTCACCTGCCCCGGAGGTGTTTAAGGGACCGGTGGATGGGGCGCTGAGGGACATGGTTTAGTGGTTGATAGGGATGGTTGGATTCGGTGATCCAGAGGGTCCTTCCCACCCTCATCATTCTATGATTCCCCAGTGCCCATGGAGCAGCTGTTCCCCAAGAGGGACGCTATTTCCCTTTGCTGGCCACTTCATGAAGAGTATATTTAGTTGCTGAAGGAGGAGGGGGCGTTTTCCGATGCCTCCAGCACTTTTATTTGTTAACCTTTCAGCTTCAATGAGTTTAAGGCAGTTTTTTATCCCCCAGCATTGTGCAGGTAGCGTGACCGAAAGGGATTTGGGACACATCCACCACGCCTCCCCCAGGACCAGCTAACCCCCTCCAAGCAAAGCCACAAAAGCATCTCAGCAAAGCAAAAACCCAAAAAACTGTGAGGCGTGCCAGAGACCTAGGCTAAGCGCTTGTCGTAGAGCTAGATGTTAAAACTGGTCTTGACAAGAGGTAGTCGTGGGAGGCATGTGGTAGGGTGAAGGCCACCCTCCTCTCCTCGGGCACTCCCACCTCTGAGGCCCGTCTCACACTCTGGGGGAGCAACACCCCATGGGAAATTCCATTGAGAAGCGAGGAAAGCAATGGGTGGAGGCTGTCACCTTCTTTAGTGTGATGCCAGCCCCTAACCCAAGTTTTTGTGGGATGTAGGGGCCTGTAGAAGAACTTTGCCTGCCCATGAATGGAAGCAAACAGCAGATCTGTGGCAGCTGGGAAGGAAAGAGGTTAATCCAAGAATGGGACGATGGAAACTGTGGGTGCAAATTTAGAGATGAGGGGAATCTGGCATGATGTGAGTAGTGTACTGGGAAGAGAGAGAAAGAGCAGATGAAGGTTATCCATTTTCCTCAGCTGTAGCAGATTTCCAGGAGATGCTAGGGTGCGTGGGGTGGTGAGTGGAGGTCAGTTGTTGAGAAAGTCAGAAGTTGCCCATGTCACTTTTTGCAGTAGATCAGACATGGGAGTGAGAGGGGTTTGTCGTCACCACCGCCAACTTGGGCCCTGACAAATTGCATTGGTTAGTGTAATTTGTGACTTTTCAGATAGAAGAGAAAAGAATGACTACATGATAAAGGAGATACATGCATAATTGAGCACTTGGGTACTTCAGGACTGTGTCTTCTGTGGCAATAGCCATGGTCAAATAGTAACACAAGGAAGTATTTTTGGTAGCGGTCTGCGTCTTTGTCAATTTCTTTGGTTTAGTTTAGGGAGCGTTTTTCTGGTATTACATAATAACTGAGGATCCCATGGAAGGTCTGTATTCTATGTTCATTAGTCTTCTAAATTAATTTTAGTAAAATGCCTAAAACCATACAGAAAGAGGATTAATAAGTTAACCTGATAAAGGAATTAGTGCAGACATATTCTCTTGTAGCAGAAAAATTTCCAAAAATTGTTTATTTTTAATAGGGTTCAATTTTTGGACTGAATTAGAAGTTCTTAAAAGGAGATCACTTTGAATGTCAATACTGGAGGTCATTGTGTCTTAATGGGGGGCCCAGAGAGTGGTGGTAAATGGTGTTAAATCCAGCTGGAGGCCAGTTACAAATGGGGTTCCCCAGAGCTCAGTGCTGGGTCCAGCCCTGTTCAGTGTCTTCATCAATGACCTGATTGAAGGCATTGAGTGCACCCTCAGCAAGTTTGGAGATGACACTAAGCTGGGTGGAAGTGTGGATCTGCTGGAGGGTAGGGAGGCTCTGCAAAGGGATCTGAACAGGCTGGANTAGAGATTAGGAAAAAGTTTTTCATAGAAAGGGTCATTGGGCATTGGAACAGGCTGTCCAGGGAGGTGGTTGATTCACCTTCCCTGGAGGAGTTTAAGGCACGGTTGGACAAGGTCCTGAGGGACATGGTTTAGTGTTTGATAGGAATGGTTGGACTCGATGATCCAGTGGGTCTCTTCCAACCTGGTGATTCTATGATTCTATGATACAGCAAAGAAGGAACTTGGCTGGCAAAGCCTTTCTGTAGCATCTTTCTCCCTGACCACTTTCTCCTAGCTCAGGTGACAACATCTCCAGCACAGCTCTAACACTTTTAGTCCCTGAAGTTCAGACAGGAGAGCAAAGCAGTGCCTGGAGCAGGCAGCACTGCTGCTGTTCCTGGCTGACAGCAAACACAGGATTTTGCTTTGCAAGCGTGGCAGGATTCTGTGTCTTTGGCAGTTTGAGCAGGTCTGTATTTCCAGCTGGTGAACCAGCCATGTGAACCTCGTACTGTCCTTCTATGCCATGGGCCACAGCTGGTCTTGCAGGTCAAGCTTGGACCACCCCCTGGGAGAACTGAGTCAGTGCTGATCCACTGAGACTACACAAATGGAAGCTGGTATTTGTACAAAGGGGCTGCCCCCTTTCTAGGAGCTTAGGAGTGGTGCTGAGATGGTATCTTGAAAATCTTCTGTGTGGCTAGAGGGGTGGTGGGCGACTGGGGTCCAGTCTCAGCTGGCCAACCCTCTTAAGGATGGCTTGTCCTACTGAGGAGACCAGAGAGTTGAGGGTCAGGTTACGCTTAACAAAGGTGAATGGCACAGCAGACATTTTTCCTGGGGAGTAGTGGACATTAACTAGGTTCACATTAAGCCTTTGATTTTTTTCTTTAATAGACCATTTCACAGTGTTTTATGGGTGCCTCTCTGGTGGGGCAATATAGGCTTGAGTCAGTAAGATTAGTTTGGTCATGGGCAATAAACGTAACAGGTATAATCCAATGTGTCAGGTTTTAATGTACTTTCCTAATGCCTGTTCCCCATTTCCAGCTTACTGAACTCCAACTCCTTCACCGTTATCCGAGATGATGCCTTTGCTGGTCTCTTCCATCTAGAATACCTGTAAGTTTGATATTTTATGTCTTCCCCTGTCCTTTATAAATCAGGATGTTTTGATAAGTTGCCAAGACTCCTGCTGTGGAGTCTGCATCTTTACTGTGATTCCCAGGAGCAGGGAAGATGAAGGATTTATTTTCCACTCCTGTGCAAATGTCCTTTACGATGGCTCACCATTTTTCAGAGGTTGCAGTGGATTTTTAAAATATGCTGTGAATGTGAGGTGGCTCTGCGCAATCACAATACACTGAAAAGGCTTTGCTGAGAAAGAACTTGTCCTGCCTTTCCACAACAGTGCCGTCACTGTCAAGGGGCTTTGGACCTCAGGAAGGAGGTAGGGAAGCCTTTCCTGGGCTGCTGGCAGCCTGAAGAGGAGGCGTAGAGTATTCGTCTAATGCCCAGAATGACCGCATTACCAGACTGTTGCTCTTCCCCCAAACTTTCCTCTCCAACTTCATGTTTGCTCTGATATCCTATTGAATGCTTGTGGTATATATATTTATATTATAAATATTTATAAATATATGAAAATATAAATGTATCATTCATATGATATAAAACATTGCAATTATTTATATTATTTAGATTTCTTTAACTTTCCTTTTCTTTACTTAGTTCATTTCTTTGTTGATTTTTACATTACCTTTATTTCCCAATCTTCTTTTTTTTTAGGTCACATTTTTCTTTTTAAAAAAATGTTAGCCCTGGTACCAGGTTGTCCTCGTTTCATACTCCAAAGGACTGCCATTTCTCTGTGTTACTGGACATGAGCTGGTATGTTGGGGACTCTGAATATGATCTGCAGAAAAAAAAATTCTTTTTCCCCACTCCTTCCTGTGCTGAAAGGCGGCTGTGGAAAACATTTCTATATTTTTCCAAGACCAGTGCTCATAAAACCGACTCTTGCTGAAGTCTTGCAGGCACACAGGTATTAAGGCTGGATGTATTCAAGACTGATGCTCTGATACCAGTAATGGAATTTGCAGACCAAGAAATAGAGGGTAATGGTAAATGACGTATTCTGAAATCCACGATTCAGCTACATTTGGATGGCAGGTTATCTAACATTCTTTTTCATGTGTCTACAGGAAAAAGTTATTTGCAGTATATTTGTAAAAAAGGAAGAAAAACATGTATACATTGTTTCATTAATGACTTGCTTGCAAGTGCTGATGAGAGCAACATGGAACGAGTCCCAGCAGCATATGCAGTTGTAGCCCTTGTATTTGTAACTGCAGCCAGACCCTTGTCTGAAAGAAAAACATCCTGCCCTTCCTCAGCTGGTCAGAGGGGAAATCTCTGTCCATAGTTGCTGCTGCAAACCAGGGAGCAGAATGAAGACCGGTAAAGCCTTAGAGTTTCAATTTACTTTAGCAGCAGCATTGGTTAACGGTTGTGGTTGCCTTCCCTGCCAAGTCCACAGAGCTCCTCTTCTTCCTAGCAAATCACACCTCTGCCATATGGGAACTGAGTGTGAGTGGCCTTTCTTTAGGGTTTTTTTTTTTTTTGGGCCATGCTGCCAGTAACCCCAAAATAGTTTCAGTCACCACTGGCAGGACCTTACGGAGAATAAGAAAATCTCATTTACAAACAAGAAGGACAAGGTTTTTTTTGTTTACAAAGCAAAGTCCCTGGATGAAGAGCAGCTGGGGAGCACCAATAGCAGATACATACATACATACATACATTTCGCCCTCTCTCTTCTCGCTCTCTCCATGTCCTGCTGTGCATGCAGCACTGATAGTGGCATTCAGTGCACCCTTTAACTAATTGGTTCCACATACAGAGCCTGCATAAGACAGGTCTGATAAATATGGGAGTGTTCCCAGGGGAGCATCCCTTCGAGGCCTGATTTGGTGACTCAAGGATCCAGCAGATTATTGAGTGTCAGCACAAATGTCCATCATCTCGCTGCAGTGTGCTCAGTGAAGCTGTGTTTATTTTCATGGACCAGTGAGCTGGCAGTATGCAGGGCTGCCAGGTACTGGTGAGGGTGTCAGGAGGCAGGTTTGCAGATTGAATTTATGTCCCCAGGCAGCCTTGTAATGGAGTACGGCTGACCCTCCTCTGACATCTTCCACACAGACACAATGGTTTCTCAGCCACACTCTTTGCCTGCAGTCAGGGTTGTGGTCAGTTTATGAAGAATTTTAGCTGTGCCTAAACTGCAGAACCAAAAGCACTTGACTTCTCCTGTATCTCCATCTTGACTCTCTCTTGAAAGGACCTTGGGTCATAGCATTTTCCCTCTTATTTCCCTGGAAGGCAAGCAAGGATGCATAGGAGCAAGGGAGAAACTTCTATCTCAAAAACCTTTTATAAAGTCATCATGCAGTTGTCTTCATCCCGGTACAGCAGTACCATGCAATATCTTGATGACCACCTGGTTGCAATTGCTTTGCAGGGCTGATGGTGTATTTAGGGATGCATCCGTAAGCACTCGGGGGTCAATGTGATCAAGTATCAGCACTTTTCTTTAAATGCTGACATGCAGTCAGGAGGAGCAGCCTCCTGGAATCGATACGTGCCTGTTGTTTCCTTGGTGCGTGAGGCCATGACTTGTGTGCAGCCGGGCACCGTGCAGAGGTGGCATCCCATCTGGAGAGAGCTGAACTGCAGCTGCAAGCAGAGAAATAAGGCAGTGATTTTGCCATTTATGCAGGCTTCAGATGTCTACCAGAATGTAGCTGCTGTTCGCATCACAGTGGTGACAGTGGGCTGAAAGCCTGCAGGCTCTGTGGGTGTGGAGGTGGCACCACGCGTACAGCCATGGGAGTTCCCTGTCAGAGCATTCCTGGGCAGCCCTGGTATGGGACTGTGCTGCCCTGTGGCTTTAAAATGCAGGCAATTTGTGAGAGGAGGGTAGGGCTCTAACTTGTACAGTACATCTTGGAAGCCTCTCCTGTGCAGGCCTCTTGCCTCATGCAACACAACCCAGGAGGCTTCACCAAGACAGCAATAATATTTTTTGCTTTGTTCATTTTGTTCCGATTCTGCGTGGTATTTCTGCTACCCAGTACCTGCATCATTCCTTGCAGTCCATTCAAGAAAAGGGAATGTGAGCAGCTCTAGCAAGAATTCCCCACCTTTAAGTCTGAATGGGCAACCCAGGAACCTGCTGAATTCAGAGACTGTAGGTTAAAGCACTGGTGATGTTAATATTACTGCTAATTAAATATTTTAATTTTTTTTCTTAGATTCATTGAAGGAAACAAAATTGAAACCATTTCAAGAAATGCATTTCGTGGCCTTCGAGACTTAACTCACCTGTAAGTTATTTAACACTTGCTTATTTGTACTTGAACAAAACTCCTCTGGGGGATTGCTGGTTTCACTGCCATATGGAAAACCTCCCCTTTCCTCCTTGCATCAGTTTCCTCTCATTGTTAACGATGTGCCTTCTACAAATGAAAAAAATAGTCCTTAAACAATTCCTGCCTGGGCAGCACTGCAGCATGTTTGGCTGCCTGCGGACACTCACAGCTCATGCTGGGGTGCAGCTGTGTCCTGTGGGCGCTGCCACTAGTACCACCATCACACTAGCTACTCATGATAAAAAGTCCTGTGAAACAAAAAAGCTTTGTATATTTTACATCGGCTTCATCAAGAAACCACCATTCTTGAATGAGAATAATTCATATGTGCCTGTTCCTAGCAGTTATTAACAATGTGGGCAGCTGGACAGTGTCAGATAATTAACAATGAATTAGAATGCTCAGCCTTAGAGTCAGCCAGACAAGAGAGAGTACTGATACCAAGCTCTAACTTTCTTTTCTTTTCTAGTTCTTTGGCCAATAACCATCTCAAAGCTCTGCCGAGGGACGTCTTCAGCGATCTAGATTCTTTAATTGAACTGTAAGTAATGAGAATCTTTCTGTTGACTGCCCGCTTCTGCCACTTGGTTACTCTGAGTTTTACATTCTGGGTTTGTGTTGTGCTGTATTTGGTATCTGCACAGAAAATAAATGTGCATTCCATTGTTCTAGCTTTTCTCATTTTAAAATTGCTTGTTTGATAGGCTTTTGTAAATAACTGCTCTTTCACAAATTACTGTTGCTTTTCATGATGCTGCATGTAGCTTGCATCATTGTACTTCTTTCTGATGTTTCACATAAATTGTGTTTTTAGGAAAAGGGGAACAATGAATTTTAAAACTACAATTTCTCTGATAATTTTTCCTGTTATTGTTGCATGTATTCCTTGAGATTATTCTAGTAAAAGGCATTAATTAATTAAAAAAATAACTTTTTTTTTTCTTGTTTTGGTGCAGTTGTAGCATTGCTGACTTACTGTCAGTGTTCTCTTATATAACTGAGCTGCTAGTCAACTTCCCCTATTTTTGGCCTGGCTCTCCCAAAGAACAAAGTCTAATTGCAAGCCAGAAAAGTTGCCAAGGGATTGAAGAATAACTACAGAAATAGTAGCAGACTGAAGAATAACAGTTTTGAAATTGCATGTACATTAATAGAGGGAGGTTAAATTGACTCCATGTCAACAGTGGCTTTAAAATAGAAGCCTGGCCTCTGTTTATTAATGTAACAGAGCAATGGTACCAGCAAGGCCACTCTGTCAACCAGCCGTATGGGAGCAGTGAAGGGACGGGATTCATCTGTGTCAGTGGTAGGTGGTGGGAAGCAGGCTTACAGCAAACAACCAGGCTCTCGGGATTTATTACATTACAGTCCTAATCCTATGAAAACTTCTAAACATGAGTGACTTCACACATTACAGTGAGTCACAGTGCTCTATTAGTACGATTATATATGAGCATATTTCCTAGATTGAAACAGTTTTTCCAAGGCCGGTTCTCAGTGAAGGCGAGTCCATAGCATTAGAGTCCAAATAAACTTTAAGTAACTTCTCTGTTCTCAGCTCAAAAACAGTTTAAGGCTGCTCAGATATCTTTTAGATTCAGCATGTCAAGGTGATAACAGTTCTTTAGTATTCATATTGCTATCAACTTTTTCAAATATGTTTATTTCTGTGTGTTTTTTAGAGATTTAAGGGGAAATAAATTTGAGTGTGACTGCAAAGCCAAGTGGTTGTTTTTGTGGTTAAAGATGACAAATTCCACTGTTTCTGATGTCCTGTGTATTGGTCCAGCAGAATATCAGGATAAGAAGTTAAATGATGTGACAAGTTTTGATTATGAATGCACCACTACAGGTATTCAGAATGTATATTTCTAAGCACACTACAAATGGTTAAATATCAGAAGTTTAGACTATACCCTTTTGGTTCTGTGAGCATGACCTGGGGGAGGAAGGGGTTACGTGCAAAGCACTTCGAGTACTGGAACAAGCGTAAAATGGGAAGCCACAGTAAGTATTGAGTCTTTTATTTGGATTAATGGTAATGAGAGAAGAACTCTGACAATTCATATTCCAAAAGACTTGGTTATGATTCACTTTATTACTTAATTTTCATTGTAGAATGCTTTCTGTTATCTGGAATAAGGCCATATAGTTATGGCAGATGAGCTTCCCAAAATCTTTGTATTTCACAAAGCAATGAAAATAAGTTCAAATAATGTGGCTGTATCTGTTATCTTCATTCAATAGGCCGCAATTTAATCGCATCAAATGTGGCGGCAATACCACCAGCAGATCTTTATGGAACTCTATTAAGTTGGAGATAAATGTCCAATACTACTCTGACTACTGTCATGTTTAGGATCTTGATTTTTATTTTAGGTTAATGTAAAGCATGCTGAAGGAAGTGAAGAGAAACTTGCACGTGGTTATGCTTATATTTTATGACCGAACAGCCGCAGTTACCTGTCTCTAAATGTAGTCACATCATATAACTGAGAATATCAGCTGCTGAGCATTGTTTTTCATCTTTCATGTATATGATGTCGGCACTCTGCCTTTTTTTCTAGACAGTAATATCAGAGGCATTTGATTTCTCATCTGTCATCAAGTCAGCCATCATCATTAAGAGACAATAGAAAAGTTGATTACTAGAGAGGTAAATTAAAGTTTCAGGACAAAGTATGAAAGGTAATCCAAAGGCAATGTGTAAAGGTAAAGAGAGTGAGCTCAGAATTCAAAAATATGTCAGAAGAGCAGCAGAGGTAAAACGCCATTATCTGCTACATGAAGGGATATCAAAAGCAGGAGAGAAATGTAATTTAGAACAGTACCAAAGATATGTTTCTGTGTCTGCAAATCCACTGAGATGCAAAAGCACAAAGTAAAGGGCTTTGCTTCATTTCAGTCTGGTTAAAGCAGTTGCGCAGCACCAGCAGTCTGCAAGAACAAGCCTTGTCTATCTCATCGTCAGACCCATACTGACCTACCTGCTCTCTGTCGTTTCTTTGCACCTAGAAGCCTAACTTAAGTTGCTGCAGGCGGAATTCACCCTTAATGTTAGTTCCTTTGTCTACTGTGACTGAAATGACACCTAGCATAAACCTGATTTCATATGCTGTAGAGTTTGCTGGGGAGCTAAGGTGTTACGTGGTGCAAGAATTGCCTGTCTTCATATTTGTTCAAATACCATCAAAGAAGTGCTCTCGCAGCACAGCGTATGGCTGTAATATACTCTTCAGAGAGTAAAGGATGTTTTCATACTGGTGACTAGCTGGCTGCTGCGAGGGAAGGCTGTGTGCCTCACTGGCTTCCCAGAGCTCCTGTGTGCAGTGGAGGTGAAGGGCACAGAAGATGTGGAGCTCTGGCATCCTTACAAAGTGTCTGAGTGGGACAGGCTGTATGCACAAATGACCCATAAGAGGCAAAACAGAGAGGAGTAGAAATGCAGATCTTCAGGAATGTGTCACCCCCGAGACAGCATCACGTCCCCTGCACTGAACATTGCTCGAGCTGGAACCCTCTGGTGCCTTTGACTGTCTGCAGTGTCAGGCCACAGTTGCTTTTTCCTTCTCTGCCATTGCCTCTCCCGGATCTAAAGGGACTGCAAATATGCCTGTATTTATTTCCTGAGGTTTGATTAGTCACAGGCTCAGGCTCATGACATATTTTGAAGTAAAGCAAGACATCCTGTAGCTGTATTCTCTTTTCCCTTTCAGTGGTAGGTAGTGCTCTTCAAAATTCTTTTTCACATTAGTCTTTATATATTTACCTCCTTTGATGGGAGTGATCAGACTCTGCGTCATTTCTGGTCTCTGGTACTCTATATCAAACATAACTGGATGTAGGATGTGGTAGCAGAGGAGTGTCTTGGTAAAACCTACATCTCAGTGGCTCCATCAGTTCATTGCATCCTCCGAACTACTGCAATGATGGTGGAGGAGAGATGTAATGAGGTGCTGCCATATTAAAAAAAGGGGGGGCCAAATAACGAAATGCTTCTAACTGTTACTCACAGAGAAAGTGATTCACAGTGTCAGTGATCAGATTTTAACTCTTTTTGTGATAGCATCTCTCTTCCATTTCTCACTCCTTGTAGCATGGAAGCAGGTTCAGCATTTTAACTTCATTTCTCATCTTTCTCCCACAACAGTGTGTGAGGGGCTGCACTGTGGCCATACGGACAGCAAGGGAATACATACTTAACTTTCAGGAGACTGGGAAATGGGCCTCACACTCCCACAGTCACTGGAAGCAGGCTGTGTGTACGCCTGGATCTGCTTTGGTCAGACTTGCCAGCAGGGATCATCTTGCCAAGCTTTGGAAGCAAAATTTCCTCTTTCTTTACCTAGCTGGGACTGTCTCCTGGAGGTGATCCTCTCTTTCCCTGCTGTCTGGAAGGAGGGTAGTTTGCAAATGAAGAGTTACCTACTCTGTACTCACTCCTGTGCTGCCATGGGGGGAGACAAGAAGGGACAGATAACGCTCCCAGACAGCACCTCCAGGTGCCAAATAGCCACACCTGGAGTAGGAGCCTCCTCCTCAGTGGAGGGCCATAAACAGAGGAGGATGCATCAGGGTGCAGTTCAGGAGCTTCTGGCCAAAGAGGTCATTGCTCCTCTTTTTCTTTAGTGTCTTCTAGCATTCTCCATGTGCTTTTGCTCTAGATCTGTGCTCCTGTGTGTTGGGATCAGCCAGAGCAGAGGCTGTCAGGAGGGAAATGAGCGCAACCGCAAAGCCATTGGATCCCTCATCTGTGACAGCTTGTGCTGGTTCAACAGACAAAGGAGCAGAGGTGGAGGATGGGGGACCTAAGCCCTCAGCTGGCAGAACGCAGTGTTAAAACCACGTGTCATGAGATGGGGAAAGTGAATCTGTGAATCGGGACAAGGGGCAGAGAGTGACAGCCCTTGCAGTCAGCGGCACAGGGAAAGCCACACAGGTTGCGTCCTTTTGCCTCAGTTCAACTTAAAAGAGAAAAATGTTGGAAACTCCCCCTTCCAGCCCTGTATTTACTGTATGAGCTCTTTCTAGCATTATAGTAAGGCATGTGGACCTGCCTGGGAAACTAAATCAAACTCCCAAGACCTAAATTTTTGGCAGGCCTGATGTGGCAGTATCCCCTTACTGTGTAACCCTGTTCCACATTAGCATCTGGTATTTCCATCTGGTGCTAAAAAACATGTTTATTGCTTTTCACTTATTATGACTGATTTTGTTGCCCATTTTTACTCATCCAGTAACATAAAGAACCCAGTGACAGATATGAGTAAAAATAGCTGTGTTAACACTGAATCATTTCTGAATGAGCAGTGGGTTTAACACAAACTGGTTTGCTTGAACTTGCAGATTCCCTCCAAGTGTTTCACAACTATTCAGATTTCAAGAGATGTCTTTTTCAGCATTAATTTTTTGGGTTCTTTTCCTGAAGTTTTAAAATTTTTTTATTTTCTGTGACTGCATCTGTTATTGTTCCATCCTTCCTTACTTTTCATGATTTATTACTTAATTTTACTTTCTGCATATTTTGGTGTCAGTTTTGCCCAGTCCTTTTATTTTCCCAGTGAGAATGAAGATAACTTTCTTGTTTTCCTAACAGCACTTATGAATCAAGCCTGAACTCTATTTATAGTAGTCCTCAAAGAATGGAGACTGTTATTTCTTTTGCAGCTGTAGAATTTGCTCTGTTTGCTTAATGGTAGTCATCTATCTTTATTCTCAAAAAATGTAACTCCTCAAGGGCAAGGCTTTCAAGCATGCAGAGGCAGAGAGTTCTTCATTTGGAAACAATTATTTCATAATGCAGCAAAATGAGGGACTCAAATGAGAACTTAATTACCATTTCACCAAAATCCCCGGGTGCTCAGGCCCTTGGAGTGTAGGAGTGCATGGTGAAAGCATGTAACAAATGGAGCTTGAAACAGAGTAATGTGTGATTCTGCACAGAAACTCCAATGTAGCAGAAGATGCATTTCCTTTTCTACGCATCTCTATCCATACATAGCTTCTGCACAGACCTTCTGCTACATTCTAGACCTGGCTTTTCTTTATCAGCTCTGCTATGCTGATATCTTTTTCTAACAATGTTTTTCTAACCTTGCCCAACTATCAGGCCAAAACCAGAATTCAGAGTGAAGTCTCCTCTTTTTGCCCCAGATTTACAATATGTTGACTGCTGACTTAGCCCAGGGTGAATTTGAGAATTAAATCTACAAAGACACTTAAATTTTGAGAATAAATCTTGAATATTGGAGTTACACTCCTAGTCCTTACGGGTTGCTCCAACTCCTCGATCTTAGTATCTAGAATAAGTTTTCCACTGTGTAGTAATTTGCAGGTTGGTTGTATTTTATGCCTAAACTGCTTTACAATGTCCCATGAAATGTTATGTTAAGTGAGTTTTTGATTACACCGTTTTGTCTATTGTGTAGCTGAACTGGGGTTACCCCCAGGCAAACTTCAGATCATCATTTCATTTTCTGCCTGGTTTAGCATAACATAAATTGCTAGTGATTAAACTTGCATGACTTAAGAAGTTATTGGACTTCAGCTGGAAGTTGAGGTCTCTCAGCTTGAAAGTGATTCTAGCAAGGCCATTTCACTTGACAGGAAAGCAACTTCCAGCTGTGGGGAAAAAGACTTCTCTCTCGACATCCTGATTTCATTGATACCAGCCAGCCTAGCTGGAAAATCTGATTTCTGCAGCTATGTACATATTTGATCTCCTCAGCAACTGTATTTCCAGGGGATGGTTTATGAAGCCTAAAGCAGGAGCTTTACCCTGTTGCTATATGCCTAATGTGAGCCCTGACACTTCCCTGTTATTAAAAAACCCAGAGTATTTTACTAATTTTCTGTGTAAATCATTGTAATCAGCAATCAGCTACTCTGTGTTTCCAGTATGGATGTGTCCTAACTAACTGTTGTAAATGTATGTTTCTAGATTTTATTGTTCACCAGATTTTGCCCTACCAGTCAGTTTCAGTGGATACATTCAACTCAAAGAATGATGTGTTTGTAGCCATTGCACAGCCCAGCATGGAGAACTGCATGGTCCTGGAGTGGGATCACATTGAAATGAATTTCAGGAGTTATGACAATATCACAGGTATATGAACACTGGGATTGATGAACTGCTGGTGTTTCACAAGGAAGAGATTCATAGACGGAACCAGTTGATGTTTTTTGGAGTCTCTGTTGAATTTGGCAAATTGAAGTATGTCATGTTTAGGCATGATTAACTTCACGGAGTAGTGCATCTTATTAATATATGCACATTTAACCTCATCATAGCACACAAACTAGGCTTTTTTTTTTTCCTTTTTTCTGATCTTGTAAATTGTTCTGAAGGCAGTGACACTTGCTGTAAATGTCACGTTGTGGCCCAGCTTAGACACTCACTACCTGAATCACACTGAGAGTTAAAGTATAGGTTAAAGGAGCCCTCGCTCTTGCCAAAGTGCCTGCAAAAGAGAATATAGAAATGCTGTACTGCATGTAGAAGGAAATAGGTCTGAAGAATGTGTCTAGGGTGGCTTGCCTGGAAATTGTGTTTCACAGGTGAAGATGACATAGAAATAATTTGAACTGTGTTTGTTACCTGAAGAGAGGTGCTATAATGCATTCACGTTTACTTTCCATTTACAGACATGCTAAATTAGCATCCCAGACAGATTACTCATCAAACACAAAGCCCGTGTGGGTGGCAGGTGATTTTCTAATGCTGACAACCATTCTGTCCCTGACTGACACTCATGCTGCTTACAGAGCTCAGTCGCACCACGACAGCTAGGACAGAGTTCTTGGAGCTGTTACACGCTGCCTGATTTCCCAGCTACCTCAAGCTACGTGTTCTGTCCACTCAGGAGCTAAATTTAGCCACTGAGTAGCCTTTCTTCCTGCTCCTTGTTGTATGTGGCATATTATTTTTTACATTGCATTTGGGGAAACAAAGTGTATATATGTATAGTGATTTGCTGGTCTCAAAACAGACCATGACCTGATCTGATCTAATCTGGCAACTGCAATATTCCTAAATATTTCCAATGTAATGTTATCTCAAGAGTACTTAACAAAAGAACAGAGTTAGATTTATCTTTTTTTATCCTGCTTTTTCATCAGGTGATATATCCACAAGGTGCATCAATATTTCTGTTTACAGTAGCAAAGAGTTGACTCTGACTGCCTTAGAGAAAGAAAAATTGGCTGCATTTCTTTCTTCTGTTTAAGCTGGAAAGACAGATGTTCCAAGAAGAAGAGATTCAGATTCCTGCTGAGTCACAGCAACTCCTTTATTTTTGAATAATAAAATTTGTCTTAAGTAATCGTTTTGGATATTAAGGGGCATGTGTTTGAACAAACAGAGAAAGAGAAAGTATTCTTGATAAAAAGGAATGAGTGTTTTCAGGTCCCTCATACTCGCACACTTGAATATTTGAAGTCTTGTTTTCAGTTACTGGGGAGAAAAAAGCATTAAAAAAACCTCAGGTGCTTTGCACCTTTAACTGCTCTGAACCATGCTAATATATGTGCTTTCTTCTTTTTCATTATTTTCTTTGGGCAATAGGTCAGTCCATAGTGGGATGTAAAGCCATTCTTGTCGGTGACCAAGTCTTCGTGGTGGTGGCACAGCTCTTCGGTGGTTCGCACATTTACAAGTATGATGAAAGCTGGACGAAGTTTGTCAAATTCCAGGATATTGAAGTATCTCGCATTTCCAAGCCAAATGATATAGAGCTTTTTGAGATAGACAATGAAATGTTCTTTGTCATAGCAGATAGCTCCAAAGCAGGTTTGTCAACAGTTTACAAGTGGAATAACAAAGGATTTTACTCATACCAGTCCCTTCATGAGTGGTTCAGGGACACTGATGCTGAGTTTCTTGATATAGATGGCAAATCCCATTTAATCCTCTCTAGCCGCTCACAGGTTCCCATTATACTCCAATGGAACAAAGCTTCCAAAAAGTTCGTCCCGCACAGTGAAATCCCCAACATGGAAGATGTTTTGGCTGTGAAGAGTTTCAGGATGCAAGATAACCTGTACATCACACTGACAAGATTCATTGGTGATTCCAGAGTTATGAAATGGAACAGCAAACAGTTTGTGGAGATACAGGCTCTTCCATCCCGAGGAGCCATGACACTACAGCCTTTCTCCTTCAAGAACAATTACTACCTAGCCTTGGGAAGTGACTATACTTTCTCCCAGATATACCAATGGGATGGTGAAAAGAAGCTTTTCGTGTTGTTTAAAGAAATCTATGTGCAAGCACCACGGTCTTTCACAGCTGTGTCAACGGATCGAAGAGATTTTTTCTTTGCCTCTAGCTTTAAAGGAAACACTCAGATATTTGAACACATCACCATTGACTTGAGTTTATGAAAATCTGCTAGAGTGAAATTCATGTGGAATGACATTTATACACAAGGAAAACAAAGACTTTTCCAAAATCAGGGTGCATCTATGGAGTATGATGACATTTTCTGAACTTTTCAAACTTACATATTAATCAGGGATTGCATTTACTCGGTTACTGCATGACATGTCCATTTTATCCTGTTCCAAAGACACTTCGCAATCTGCAGTCATTCAAGGGAGAGTGCAGTGCATTAGGATTAATCTTGACATCTAAGACAATGATCTGGATTTTATGCAGAAAACCACCTTGAATTGACTGTCTCATAAAAAAAGCAAAGAATGAGCCATGCAAAGCGTAGAAACAACTGTGACTTTTAAACTAACATGTTAGTAATAATTTCAGGATTAGAGCCAGGTCTTCATGGTTGCTGATGAATTCTAAAAGTGAACAGTAATGTTCCATAATACCCTTTATTTTGTTTTCTTGAGGTCTGTCTTCAAAATCTGTCTTAGCGGTTTATAGTAAGAGCGAGGCATTATTTTAATTTATTGTAGGTTAAAGAGAAAGTCAAAATCTATTGCCATTTTTATTCTGTCAGTCAGTATTTCAGCAACAAATTGTGCAGAACAAATAGCCCAGGCCACAGTAACTGTTTAGCCAGGAAAAGAAAGGTATGTCACTTCTAGATTGTGAGATCTTAACAAGTTAACAAGAGCAGATAATAACTGAGGTCTGCTTGGTGCCATGAATGAATTGATTACAAATTCTGTCTACTTTTTGTTTCGATAGGTATTGGAGAAATCTACCCCATTTTTCCTTAATTCACACTCATCCTGATGATCCCAGTAGGTTCTGGGGTGTTTCAACAAGTCAATCTGTAGTGATCTCTTACTTTAGAAGGCACAGCTTAAGTTTAGCCTGAAATACACATCTACATTAATGTACTCTGTGCTGTAGCTGGTCTGTACACAATGAGTGATTTATTCTCCAGTGTTCTCCCCTCAGCACAGCTCACAAGTAATAAATTCAGGTTTTGGTCATCACAAACTGTATTTGGGGAAATCCTCATTCTAGCTGAGGTCTAAATACAATTTTGTTATCACTCAGTCTTGAAACCAAGGCAGCTGGTGCTGTCTCAGGCTAGGGCGAACTCTGGCTCCAAGAAGAAGGGTTTCCTCCTGCTAGTTCCAGGCTTTTGCTAGGCTGCCAAGCCATTGAAGGTTGAACATGAGGATGCAAACAGACCGTTGGTGTTTTGGGTGGCTATGGACTAAGGCAGTAAGTCATCCGCAATGTGGCAGCCCCGGCATGCAGAGTCTCTGTCAGGAAAACAACTAGGGATTGTTTTCCTGGAAATGCTTCCCATCAGCTTTGCCCAACAAAGTTGTATATCAGAGCCTTTGTTTGTTCAGTTACACAATGTATTTCTTTGCGTTTTCATACCACTTAGCATATTGGGTTGTTTTATCATGTCTTGCTGCTGCACTGCTGCCTTGGATAATCAGGAAGCTTTGCATAAAGCAGGCAGAGCAAGGAAAGTATCTCCTATTCCTTTGTACTTGAGCCTCTGTCACCATCTTTGTGCCTAGTGAGCTTCATGATTTTGTCCTGGACATGGAAGATGGTCTTTGTCACAAATAGAGATATTCTCACTGGCTTTCTAGCATCCAAGATGTGAACAGTGCTGCAGTAGAGGAGTATGCACGGGGACTCCTGTGGGAACTCATAACCCACCAGTGACCTGGAATACCGCAGCCTTACCCATCTTCTGCCTTGCTGCTATGAAGAAAAAATATTAGTAAAGATACACAACTGATTTTATTGTAGTTTTAAATGATGTGTTGGGTTTTTTTCCTATAGAGGTGCTCATCCTGGTTTTATTTTTAATTACACCTGCAACTTCTTTCATCCAGCCATCTGAAGTTTTCACTCTGCCCTCCAAATCCTGGTGTGGTGTCAGTCCCATTGTTTCCATCAGGGCAGTAGATGCAAATCAACCCTGTGCAGCAGGTTTAGCAATAACTTTCCTAAGATTAAGCTAACAAATCTGACAAAACGAGATGTTTTGTATGTCTGTCAGTGAATGCAATTTCTTACCTTATTCCCACTTTTTAAAGTGGGGATGGCTGGCAAGCAACATTCCCTTAAACTGTGTTGTGGGGAGGTCTTTTTTTTGTGTTCTGTCCAGCATGCATGTTTTAAGAGTCAGATGTCCTGCCAAGGAGCAGCATTTCCTCCATGCACCAGCACTTTCTTTTAGGGCTCACTGTGACTGCCATCCACTCAGTAAAGGATGTAAGTCAGAGCTAAAAGCTAGTTTAGAGAAATTGGATCTTGGCATTTTTTACTTGAAGGGAAGAAAAAGGATAGAGGAAAAGGGCTTGTGTATCCAACAGCAGGAGATTGTACTCTTTTGAGAGCCAAGGGGATTTTGAGACTTGGCTATCAAGTTGAATTAAATTAAAATGGTCTCTGCAGGGACAGGCTTCATAAAGAGGATAAAGTGATCCACAGGAGTCTAGTTCATACACACAGGACCAGAAGAAAGTGAGGGAAATGAATTCTGTGGGCAGGCTGGAGCTTCTGCTGAGTAGCTGTGAGTGTGTCACAAAGCCGAGCTCAGCATCCCTCCCGGCTTGTGGAGAAGCCTGGAGTCAGAGCTCAAAGGGGCTGGCTCGCCTCTTCTGCTGAGTTAGTGCACTGGAGGTCAAAGCAGCTAAGGGGAAGAGCAAAAAAGCATCAGTTGATAAAGAAAAGGGGTTATGGCACATTTCTCAGGATTAAACAGGCAGTGCCTCCCCCCCCCCCCCCCCCCCACTTGTTCTGCTCTTCCTGCTCCCAAGGAAAAGCTGCAGGATGCAGCCATAATAACAGAAATCATTAAGCATTGAAAATACTTTCTGCCTTTCCAAATGCAACAGCAGTTTTGTCTCCACAGCCTGTATTCTGTAATAGAAACTGTTTTGAGTAATAAATAAACTATGCATATCCATAATTTACTGCAACTGTTAGACCATGAGGACAATGAGGAAGGATAGCAAAACGTCCCGCCTGGTTATTTTTAATGTGTTCTAAAATACACAGAACTATGTAAAGAACAGTAGTTTATATAAGCAGAGATTTAATACCGTGTGCTAGCTACAGTGGGAGCATTTTAAGGCTGTATATATATATTGAGCTTTTTTTAGTAAAGAGGAGCCGATGCAATCTATGTCACTGACATATCTATGTACTCTTTCAGTGTACAAATAAATGCAGTTAACGAGACTAATGGGGGGTGTGTGTGTGTGTGTGTTAAAATCTCCACACTGTGAAGATCCACACTGGCAGAGAGATGGGCAAGGGGGGCAAACGTGTGTCTTGTCCATTTTTTTATAAGGTTTGGATTTTGAAAGTGTGGAGAAAGCTGTGCTCAGCCTAGTTAAACCCAACTCCAGTGCTGCGGTAGCTCGGACCTCTAAGGTTTTGCTGGTCCCTGGCTTTCACCTTCACTCTTTCCTTACACCCCATCTAGTGTTAGCAAGTATGCAATGCAGCTATTACTACGATTTTCGATTTGTGTTAAACTAACCTCCCTCCCTTCACAATCAAGAGATCTTAATTCTCAAAGTAATTTTCAAAAGATACTTAAGTGGGTTTCTTACATGCAGGAAAGAAGGAACATAGGAATTAAGCCCTAAAATTAATCCTTAGACTTTCAGATCTTTGCTATGGGGTCTCTTAACATTTTTTAAATTTTTCCTAATCACTGGCATTTACGCTGAAATTGCAACAGTAAATATAGATCTATCAACAGTAAATAGGTTTTATTTAAAGCAGTCTTTGAGTGTTATCCACTGATCCTGCTAGTCACTTACACTGGGAATAATTCTTTTTGTTTCCTCTTCTTTCTTCAGAAACAAGCAATTCTTTGTAACTAATTATAGGCTTATGCAATCAAAGACATGTCTGACATATCCTAATGGATGCAATTGCTCTGGGATCATTGCTTTCCTTTTGGGTTTTCTACATTTTTATGAGTCAGCAGCCCTTGTGGTGTGGTTCATTGAAACTCCATCAGAGCTCAAACACCAGCTTCAAATCAGCACCGGTTCTCCGCCTGCCCCTGGTTTGTTTGCCCTTCCTAGGTGGATGCTTTTTTCCCATCTTCAAATCTTCCCTGGAAAGCTTCTGTTCAGAGAATCATTGAATGGTTTGGGTAGGAAGGGAACTTAAAAATCATCCAGTTCCAACCCCCCTGCCTTCCACTGGATCAGGTTGCCCATAGCCTCATCCAGCCTGGCCTTGAACACCTCCAGCGACTGGGCATCCATTTCTTCTCTGGGCGATCTCTTCCAGTGCCTCAACAGTCTCAGTAAAAAAATACCTCCCTAATGTCTAATTTAATCTCCCTTCTTTCAGTTTAAAACCATTCCTCATCACTGCACTCCTTGCATCCCTTCTTGAAAATTACAGCAAGATACCAGAAGAAAAACAAGAGCAATGTGGAAATAGTAACTCCTCTGCAGATTTCAGGGGGAAGACTAAGGCTGCTTTGGGGAGTCAAAGCTGAAGGCAGATGAGTAAGAAACAGCTGTAAGAGTCCCAGTCACCCCCTCTACATCCTATTCCCTCTCATCCTATAGACCTGAGCTACTACCACTGCTCCCTCTTGGCAGTGATGCTCACAGCCAGGAATTACTGGGATTTTTTTCACACCCTGACCAGCAGAAATGGATTTGAGCTGCTAACATAGGTTTGGGGTTTGTTTTTTTTCTTTTTTCCCCTAGTATTTGGAAACCAGCCCCTAAATCCCTCTTGCATTCCCCATACAGTCTAGCCTTCTTTTTGAGAAACTGCAAGCTAGATGATCTAATGGGCTTCAAAAACCAACCTTCAAAGTGATAAAACCTGTTGGTCACATGATGTTAGAGCCTTCACAAAATGACAGACCGATACTGTTAAAGCATTTCAAATGATAGCTATGTAAACTTAATCCACTCCCCAACTGCACTTTCCTCATAAACTATTCCTGTTCTTGCCACAGATCTGCATGATGGTTTACAGAGGTTTTTTTTTGCAAAATCTGGAATGTGAGGGAAGTCACTAGAAGCTGACACCCATGTCATGAAGCAATAAGAATATTTTGTTACTTTTAGGTTTGAGAAAATGGTTTGGAGCTATTCATGTACTTGATGGAGAGCTGCATACGTTGCAGGTTGGATGTGATTCCCTATAAGGGATGCACAACAAAATCAAAGGCACCCTGAAGCCAAGGTCATGACGTTGGGTGAAGAAAATGTTGAAAGGAAGCATTTGGACTAGCACAGAGCCACCTGATAGGATTCACAGAGGGAGGGGATGCACTTTGACAAGCACACCAGGTAGATTTCTTGAGAAGACTGGATGAGCAATTTCTAGAGGCAGCTCCTTATTGCTTATTTTGCCATGTGAGTGAAGTACCCTGGATGGAGTTTGGTGGAAAGCAAGGAAACAGAAGGCAGAAGTTTAATGTAAGTAACACTGAAATAGAGATTAGGAAACTAGAGGTGATGAGGCTGTAGGGAACTGTTTAGTTACCTTGAGCAAAACAAATCACATTTTCTAAGCACAGAGGTAAATCAGTGTGAGATGAGGGAGTCAGGAGAACAAAAAATGTTTCTAAATAAAGGAAAGAAATCGGAGTGACAGCATATGAAGTGTGAGTTTGCTTAATTGCTGTGTAGAGAAAGTATCTAAGTGCCTTTCCAAGGTCGCTCAGAGAGTGCAATCCACATCATTTTCCCTTCCAGAGTCACCCTAGTTTATGCTTAATTAAACTATGCAAGCTCTGCACACTCTAGAAAATGCCCTTTTTATTACTTTGTAGGCAATTTGCATTTCTGAAGGGCATTTGGGAACCATGACATCACCGGAATGAAGGGCTTCTGATAGCGTTGCTCCCATTTTTATTCATTCACAATTGTTGACTTTTATTCCAAAGTTCATTTCTATTTCCTGCTTGGACATTAACACTGGATTGTACAAGAATGCTCATTTTCCAACTCCAGGGGCTGTTTCAGTTCTTCTGACTCAGCAGCCCCATGGGGTGACTCATTCTACAGCTGCAGGTGTGCCCTGACAATCAATTCACCATTTTAGTCCTGTGAATGGAAGGCCAGGGGGTCAACAAAGAACTCACCACTGATGGCTGGGGGGTCAGTGTGGATGGAGGTGGGGCTGACACACAAAAGGAGGGAGCAGCACTGCTCCTTGCACGTTGGTTACACACTGTCTTTCATTTGTACTTGGAACTGGTGAGACCACTCCTTGAATCCTGTGTTCAGTTCTGGGCCCTTCACCACAAGAAGGATGTTGAGGCTCTGGAGCAAGTCCAGAGAAGAGCAACGAAGCTGGTGAAGGGGCTGGAGAACAGGCCTTATGAGGAACGGCTGAGAGAGCTGGGGTTGTTTAGCCTGGAGAAGAGGAAGCTGAGGGGAGACCTCATTGGTCTCTACAACTACCTGAAAGGAGGTTGTGGAGAGGAGGGTTATGGCCTCTTCTCCCAAGTGACAGGGGACAGGACAAGAGGGAATGGCCTCAAGCTCTGCCAGGTGAGATTTAGGCTAGACATCAGGAAAAATTTTTTCATAGAAAGGGTCATTGAGCACTGGAACAGGCTGCCCAGGGAGGGGGTTGATTCACCTTTCTGGGAGGTGTTTAAGGCACGGGTGGACAAGGTGCATGGTTTAGTGTTTGATAGGAATTGTTGGACTCGATGATCCAGTGGGTCTCTTCCAACCTGGTGATTCTATGATTCTATGATTTCTTTATCTTCAGGTCTTACCAGTACAGTAAATGGTTTTTCCAGAGTTTTACAGAAAGCAAGGTACCAATGAGGTCAGGACGGTGAAGATTTACTTGGGAAGTTTCTGAGAGCAAGCTAGAAATAGAAAAAAAAAAAGAATACAAATGAAATCAGAAACTCTAGTTCATGCACCTGCCTCCTATTTGTTTATAAACTTTGTAGCCATGGGGTCTCCATGGATCCCCAGCTTCTCCTGGCTCCTGCTGATGGCGTTTTCTGACTCTACTTTGTACCATTAGTGTCTGGGGAGAAAACTGCAGGTCTTTCATTTTGGAGTAAGGCTCATTACAATTATCTGTGCCTCTGCCACCTCAGGATCTGATTATGATGCTGGGGTTGCACCTTGAAATCGTTACAATTAAGACTTAATGAAGTGAGTAACTACAGAGTCCTGCAGTTACTCCCCACCAACTCATCGCATCTGCTTCTATCATAGGAACAACTACCACCTAATTAGTCTGATTTTTAAAAAGTGAAACCTCGTATTTGGAGTCTGTCCTATAAAATCCCTCTTGACTGAGACTCTGAGAGCTTGGGCAGCTTTCCTTCCCTTTCCACAACACAGGCTGGACGAGTTTGGAGCATGCTGCTGGCTGAAAATGGGTGCAGGTAGGAAAAAAAAACCCCAAACCCAAATATTTGCTGCATTTTGAGGCTGAAAAATTCACACCCATGCTAAATCCCACTCCTACACTGTGCAGCAGTGCAGGTACAGAAGTGCAAGCAGGTGATGTGCTTGAATCAGCCCTGTCTAGTGCTGTGGGAGCCCCAAGAGCTACCAAAAGAGCCTGGAAAACTGAGTCCAGCAACATAGTCAACATTGCTGGGGTCGGTCTTCCTGGCTCTTTTGGTAGCAGAGAACTGTGAAAATAAATAATGGCATGAGAAGTCCCTAAGTTTTGTAGGGATAACTGGCCAGATGAGGTTTGATGGAGGCTGCCAGTGTCCATCTGGTTTACACTGATGTGCCTCAAGGATGTCCCTTGAGCCAAGAGGATAAAGTGAAACAGGAATCTAACTGGCACTTTAATGCCTTCTTGCCACTTTGGGCTTGAAATGGAGCGTGTGTGTGCAAACACACTTCCTAGTCCTGTGCTGCCCTATTAGTAACAGTGATTCATCTCTGCTTTTCTCAGATATGAATGAAGACAGATTTGGGGGTAGAGTTTATCTCCCTTCAATTTTCTTTCCTTTTTCATTGCCTTCAATTTATTTGCTTCTGTCTTCCTAATGGCTGAGAGATTATTATGTCTCAATCATAAGACTCGAAGAACTGTTAGCAATTTTCCTTTAAATGACAGCTGATACATTTATCTTTATTGTTGTAGGGAGACTCACACCGACATCTGCAGGTTAGATGAAGATATTTGCTTTTCACTAGTTTTGAGGGACTGTCAGTGAGGGCCAGCTGGTGCAAATCCTGTGGTGGGCAGAGGAGGGGAAAAAGGTTCTTGTATTTTGGCATCAGGCAGCTCTGGGACACCTGTTTTCAGTAAACAGAGAGGATTCCCCATGGAAGAGGGGAAAGATGCAGAGGGAAGCGCTAGACTACATATCCATGACAGTAATGAAATAATCTCCTCTTCTAAAAGCACACTGACTTCAGTGTCCTGCTCCACTCTGAAATAGTTCAGCAAATGAGACCAGGAGTTTGAACATGGTGCTGGTAGACTCTATACTGCTTGGTGCAGGGATTGCAGGAGGTATTTCTGAAATGCCTGGAGATTTAGGATAGACAGAGATTTAGCAGCAATTAGCAGGAGAGGGATGCAGATAAGTGTAGGTTACTTGCTGATGTGCTAAGAGCTGTAGGGGTAGGGGATGAGAATTATCCTTTGAGTTTGGGAGACGATGAAGATGCAGGATGCTCTAGGCTGCCAGTTGGAGCTGTACACATCTTTGTCGCCTGATGGTAGGCACTGAGCTTCTGGGGAGATCCTATTCAGTAAGGACAGGGAGGGAAGAATCAACTTGTGGACTGTAAAGAGAGATGTGTAAGCCAAGAAGAGCTCTCTGCAGTGAGAAGGGCAGCACATTTGCTGCAGTCATCAGTAGAGGTACAATTCCTTAGGAAATACTGTAGAAATGTTCACTTTTCAGCTGTTATTCAATTTGTTATTGGTGTTGTGTTTAGTATCTGCTTTCCTGAGGCTCCTTCTCCAGATTTTATTTAGTGAACTGAATATTATTTGTGTTTTCTAGCTTTGTTTCTATTCTGTCCATGCTGGTCAGGCCTGTGATAGAAAAGGTCAGCAGAGACAAGGCATTCAGGCATCAGAAAGGCTGATAAGTTCATGACCTGAGCCAAAATGGAAAAAGTCACAGAACCACAGAACAGTTGAGGTGGAAAGGAACCTCCAGAAGTCATTTGGTCCAGCGCTCACTGCTCGAGCAGGGTGACCTAGAGCCACTTGTTCATGAGCACATTTGGGTCTCTCCAAGGAGACACCTCAGGCTCTCTGGGCAACTTGTGTAAGTGCTTGGTCACCCTCATAGTGAAAATTTTTCCTTTTGCTATTTTTTTTTCTTTATGTTAAAGTCCTCCCTGTGGAAGGGGAGAGAAAAATATGCTGTTTGTAAACACTTACACAGAAAATACAACTGCTCCAAGAATATTTAATTCTCTGTTCCTCTTATCCTCATCAAAATATGTATAGATGAAATCGCTTACACGTCATCTGCAGCATCAAATTGTTCCTAAGTACAGACTTAGCTTAGTGACCTTGTAGTGAATGTCAGCAGTCAGTTAACTTACCACTTAGCACTGACACTGAAGCTATTTAGGAAGTAATGAGTTGGCACAGCATACTAACTTCTGGAATAACTGGGAGCTTGCTAATGTTTGATGCATGTCCCACACAGTGGAATAATTTAGGGAAGAGAGCAAGTCACTCCTACTGCTCCCAACAGCAGCTCAGGGTATTAAGTTTGTCTCCACTAAAAACATCTCAGGCTCATCCATGGGTTTCTTCCCTGCTATTCTTTACCTTCATTTGGCTACACTGACAACTGGCTCAGGATCTTACCTTTTAACCCAAGACCAGCCATCTGTAGTTATTCATTAATACTGAAACATTGAAGTAAACATGGTAAAAATTATCTGGAGTCCTAAGAACAATGACAAAATAGCCTTGCACAATACTTTTGACCTAAAGCTTTATGTTCTCAAATTAAGATCAGTCTTCCAACCAGTTCCTCCATGAAGATACAACATACTCTTGTGAGAAAAACACAGGTTTAGCATGAGAGTTTCTGCGTAAGACAGACTACTTCTTTCACTGAGTTTAGTCTTTAGTGTCAACAAATCAAATCTGAATTTGCTCAGTTTAAATATATTTTTTTAAAAAATGACTGTTAGATACATCTTATTACACAAATGTATGAAAAACAAAGAAAAAATGAGTAGTAAAGGATTCTATCTTCCTTTTTTTTAATTGTTTCTTCTCTCCAAAATCTTACATATGCAGCTGTTGATGGTTTGTCCAGCATACAAAGCACAGCTCGGTTTCTGCAGATGCAAGGTAATAGAATATCCAAGGAAATTGCAATGAGCAGAAGCAAATGAAAGATCTTTTTCAATAACATGCAAGGTTACGGAAAACAAGGATATTCATGAACCTTCTTAAACTGAATGCAAAGCAATGAGAATGTATTTACTTTAACAAGAGAGCTTTCTTTTGTCTCTCTGTATTCAACTCCAAATTATTTGCATTACCTCCCATGGCAACAAATTCAGTCCTTGGAAAATGTATTTACCTTTTGCTAGTAATATCTATTACAACAAAACATGACAGGAGATACAGATGGAAATTCAAGAAAGGTAAAAAGGAATTATTATACCATGTGTTCAGCACACCAAGCTACTTAACTTCTTGTCTCTAGTCTCTCACTCTTCAGGTCAGTAGGCACTTGAAGTGTTGCCAAGATAACATACTCCTTTTGCATGGACTAGAGATTGTTCGGTAGTGACCTCTCTGCCCAGTTAAAGGCTGGGCTGAGTAAAAGACTGGGTGTCTCTAAGGATTTCTGCCTCATCCTGCTTGGCTGCGTACTGAGAAAGGCCATGCAGATAGTGATTACGAGCAGGTTGTTAGATGCCTTTCAGGAAACAGCATGGAAGAATGATGTCACTTGGTGCAAGTTGTGTTTGTTTTACTTCTCAGCAGACAGCTAGGTGGGCAAGCGAAACACTGAGACCTCCATGTTTGATCTGCGTGATTGCAGCACTGCTGGGGACCAGGGGGAATAGGAGGGCAGGGATGTTTACCCATCAAACAAGAGGGGATGGCTAAGGCAAAGTATTGCACCAATGCAGCGCTTCTGTACTGGCAGATCCTCAGGTCTCTGCACTGTGCGTGGGTTTATTGCTCTGGGTGTTGTTCTGTGCACCACTGGAAGGGTACCACTGGGCTTCAGTGACTCTAAATTTGGTGTCCTTGCCAGGACCTTCAAAAAGGGGGTTTCTTTTTTTTGCTTCTGACTCCCTATTAGGAAGGGAAAAGGTTATTGCAAAAATCCTTCCTTGTGTAGTCTACCTATCTTCAATTCCTTTAATGACACCAGAGATTTATCATAATTGACAAGTTTTGAGCAGCTCATAGAGCAGAAAAAGCCCTCTTCTGGAGAGAGAGGTGGTTTCCAACCAGGATTACCACATATTGAACTGAGCACTCTCAGCTCCTCTCCTTGATGCAATCTATGGCCAGAAATTGGATGGAGAAATGACAAAGTCCTGTGCCTTTGCAGTGAGAGATGGTGCTGGCTGGGGAGGGCAGCAGAATGGATTGGACTTCAATGACTGCTCTTCTGTTTAACTACCTAATAAACTGCATCATTACAAGGCCAAGCAGTGACTTGGTGCCCTTGAAATGGGAAACAGACCTGCAAATACTAAAGCATTAGTGCTGCAAATTGCACATCCGCAAGAGTGGATGGAAAGGCAGGGTGGCCAAAGAGCTATTATCTACCTAGGTGGGAAGGAACCTAAACCAACTATCAAAGAGGGAGAAAGGATGTCTTGGTCTTTATTTGTACATGTTTTCTGCTGTGTTCTGAGCTTCTGACTGCATTCGCTTCCCTCTGGCAAGACATTTTTCTTTGTACGCAGCTTCAAGGAAAGCAGTCAGATGTTCTGGACACCCATAGTGGGTGCATTCAGTCTTCTGGGCTTTCAGGACGCAGATTTAGTTAATTCTGTTGCTTATTAGATGGCTCTAGGTACTCTGAACTGTAACCATCTGATAGCATGGCAATGTATTGAAACATTCCAAATATAGTAGTGGAATACACAATGAATTCAGTGAAAACCTCTGTGGAGTTGAGGCACCTAATATTTTCATCTGGAATTTACATCTTATCCTATTGTGTGGCTGAGGATAATGGACATGTCAGACAATGTTTTCAGGCAGTTTCCATTCTCATACTGATGTTCTATCCTGAGAGGGTTTTTTATTTTGAACCCTGCATAATCTATGCCTCTTGGAACTGCAAGGAAAATATACTTAAGAAAACCACAAAACTTAATAAACATTGGAGATTTTTACACGTGATTTTCCTGAATATTGATCTAGCTTATGCTTCCAAAGAGCATCCCTTGATCTCCTCCTGGCTGCTAAAGCTTCTTTTTTCTCTTGTCCCTCTTTTACTGCACTTTCACCCTATGCTTGGTGTTGGTAGCAGCTAAGCTGAATGAAAGAACAAATGGGTGGAAGATAAAAAGGTTAAACAGTTCCACCAGTAATCTCTGGCTGGTGGAAGTTTGAGGTATCCCTGTGGTAAGAGGGTAAGAAAGTGTTTCCAGAGTCTTCCTGGTTTTGTCTTTATTATCTGTCATGGCTATTATTTGCAGGTCAGAGAAGCAGAACTTAAGTCTTAGTCTGAAGTATCCTGGGACTAAATTCTTCAAACCATCATGGGGTGGTAGAATTCTAATGACTTCACCCAGTCTCTGCTAGCCCCACATACAGTCCAACTCCCAGCACCACTCTGAGCCACATTAGCGTTTTTCAGCAAAGTAAACTCCATAGCCACTTCTTGACCCCTCTCTGTTAATTTAATTAATAGGCTAGATTGAGCAGCGTCTTCTCAGAGCAATCTCACGTCACTGGGAGGGCGTAATGGCTAGTTTCCAAACCACGCAGCGTGGAGCACTGGGGCTTAAGAGATGGCTTACAGAATTGTCTGGATAAGCAATGACAAAGGAAGCAGGGACATTAGTTACGAGGAAAGCAGGGCTTTGACAGTGACAGCTGATGATGTACAGCACCTGCTTTTGGTTTGTAATCAGTTCAAGCTACACTTCAGATGTTCAGGTGTCTTTTTGTTTCTTTGTGTTTGGGGTTTTCTTTTTTAGCATAATCAGAGAATTATGCACATTGCTTCAGTTGCTGTGTACGTGCCAGGCTGAAAGTGTTCTCTTTCAAATCCCCGCTGGCCTGCTAAAGCCCCAAAACAAGCAGCAAGGATTAATTCCTCCCCAGATAAGATTTTCCTAAATCCTAACAGATAATTTGTTTGAAGTTTAATTTTAGTCTGTTATTACACACACGGGCCTTATCTTCATTCAGAGTTGTTAGCAAAATTAAACAAGCCTCTTCAAACAAGAAAGGGAAGCATAGCAAGAGCCCAAGCAAATGAGTGAAATGCTGGGCTAATGGCACTACTGGTAGGCATATGCAGTGCTGGCAAGCCTGAGCCCCCAAGGAACCCCCAATTTCTTATGTTCTCCTATGTTAGACTCATGTGGTGGGGGTACGCCCTGATCTCTGGGAGGGTAATCCCGTGATGTTCCAGCCACCTGTGCTGTGATCCATGTTAAGGTACCTATACCCTCCCTCTCCTTTTAGTTAAGGCAATGCCTCACTCCATAGTTTCCCACCTTGTAGGGTCTCCCTACATCGCAGCAGCTCTGCTTGTGTTTCCTCAGACACCAGAAGTTATAGCAGCAGCGCACAGTGGGACAAAGAAGAGAAGCACTACAAGGCCACACAGTATCTCACATCTTGTGTAATCCTTAAAAATATGCACTGCACCAGTAGTGCTATGGATTGAAGTCTATGCCAATTGCTTTGCATGGTGTAGCCATACCTCCACTGACGGGCTGAACTCTTCCCCTCTAGCCAACATGACATCGGAGCCTGGGGAGGAGATCATCTTCTCATTGCACTGCTCTGTAAACAGACTTTAGGGCCTCAGTCTCAGGATGCAGAAGAGTGCTTGAACACGTTAGCGTTGCAGTGTGCTCCTGGTGAGGGTGATGTTTAAGGGAACATCTAGCCAGCTGCCATTTTTATGCTATTTGACCTCAGACAACAATGTTTGGAACAGAGATCTGCTGACCACATTAGCATTTGATGTATAATCTTGTCTTTATAGAAGATTCTGTTCAAACAGTGCTTCTAAAGTCTCCCTCTCCAACTGTAGCTTGTACAAAAATTCCAGATCCAGACAAGAGAAAAGGGATCAAGTTTATCAGTGATTCAAACCTAGTCGGGAAAAGAGCACTGCTGCCACTATCTGCCTTTAAATAAGGTTCTCTTCCTTAGCTCTGCTAGGACCTCATGGGCTCCCTCTAGTGAGTACAGGACAAAGTGTTCTGCATTAAAGCTGTGAAGGTTACCTGGAAATCATCAACTTTGGTGTATGAAACTATGTGTGATATGGTAGGTAGGACATGGATTAGGCCTTTAGACCAGGACAGAGAAGATTTAGGCTGCATTTTTTTGTTCTTCTTCATCCATACCTCTACAACCAAGTCCCTTAGGGCTAATTAAATGGGAATATCAGGGAAATGACAAGGCAAGCACCTCAGACCTGCAAAAGTTAAGGTGGGGGGGGGAGAACAGGTGACTGTAGTCATAAGCAGAACACAGCTGTCCCAGCCCAAGGTCCAATGCAAGTACTAAGTGTGTATTTTGGCATTAGTTTCATCCTACCTCAATTCCCAACCTTAACCTTCTATAATCATATTTCATAATAATCCAGATGAGGTAGGCACCTAATTCGTTATTTACCTATGGGTATAAAAGTCATTACAATTAATACAATTCTTAATTTTAAAATCAGAGATCATAAATCAAACTCTCTTTTAAACTGAATTAAATAAAAAGTAAACAAACTAGTCTAGATTAAGGATGTAAAGTAATCTCCTTTCCTCACGGTCTACCTATATGGTCACTATTAACTAGGTGCTTCAGTGGTTACAGGTCTGCCATGTAAGTTTTAAAGACAAAGTAGAAGAGTGAGTGAATAACACCTCAGATTTCCCACAAACATGAAAAATCTACTGTATTTCACCGTAGAAATGAAGACTTGTTAATCCTTATAAAGGCAGCCTTGAGGCATGGGAAATCCCAGATCTGAACACCAATGTGATGCATCAGTAAAAACCACTGAAGTCAGCCATTACTTTCTGATAATGGAGAATTGACTATATAATTTAATTTAAGTCAGCCTGAAAAAAGAAATAACCAGAAAATATCTTCATTCTGCCTGCATTGTAATACGGGTAGGTTTGTGTAAAGTTAGATGGAACAGAGAACATACTTTCTTCTAAAATTTAAGTATTGTACAGCAAAAGGAGGTGAGGCAACAGACACAAGTTGCTGTAATGGACATTCTGGTTAGATACAAGAAAAGAAATTAATCTCAATGAATGTGGTCAAACACA
>WAAB01022715.1:0-10413 GCA_013389865.1 Piaya cayana
TTTTTAAAAAATATTTTCTTTTTTCGTGACATTAAAGAAACTCAGTTAGCTGAGTTAGCTGCTCCACCTGAATAATTTATAACGCAAACCAATATAGGTTTTAACCCTTTTGTGCATAAAATATCCTGGGTTGGAAGTTTGTTATTGCAAATTCTTTGATTTGGCTTTATTTCTGCTGGTGACGATACTTTCCACTGTAGTCTTTTTTCCTTTTCTCCATGCAAAGAAGAAAGAAAAATGCATAGTTGGAAAAAAAATAATAAAATCATTAGATTATTTGTTATTGTACCAAGTAACAAAATATTTTCAGTTGGAAAAACAAGAATACCTGACACTGAAGAAAATTTAGGGATAAATTAGTGTTAGCCAAAAGTTCAATGCACTTACATATTTTATGTTTTCTCATTTCCCCAATTACAGGATTATTACAAGATTTTAAATCTCCCTAATTCAATAGGCAGATTTGATTGGTCCATATATTTCACATTTAATAAAAAGCCATAAGAAATTCACATTTAATAAATACTTTAACTTAAGTTGAAGTAATTTAACATATAAGTTGGAAATGTGATATATGTAATACCATTTAAAATTTCTTTGACGCAACATAAAATCATATCTCTATTAAGCTCCTGTATGTTTTAAGACACGTGTATGATCTTGACTTACAAAACTGAAGTTACAATATGGAACGCTAAAGCTGTAGCTAGGTATTTGAAATTTAAGCATGATAAAAATTAATTACTGCATCACCATTTTGCATACACTACTATTATTTTTAATAGATTGCAGTATAGAAGAATTAGCAGACAGCGTAGATAATCAAATATAAAGCATGTATTAGAGATGAATGAATCTGATTTTGTGAAATACATTTTGATGCAGCAGTTGTTTTTTGTCAGTTCAATGAGTTTTACTCAGGGGATGTTACTTCTGGCCATAATCCACATGCTTCAAATGATAACGTGCTTTACACACAAAGTCATTTTGTCTGAATTCATGTAAAGTTGATAAGACCTATACTTCTGAATTTTCATAGTTTGAAGCATATAATAGGGAATTTAAATACAATGCTTATAGAATGTCATGCATTCAATAAGACAGAAAAATAAGTGTTTCTTTGCACAGTTAATACATGCTTCTAATGATTTGAGCAGTGCCTTATCTTAATTAAATACTTATTTTAAATGGCATGGTCAGGCAGTCAGCCTGAGTTTCTGTGAATACTTTGTATAGAGGTACTCCACAAAAGAAACACCAAGAATCTAGAGGCAAGCAGAGGAGTTGAAAACAGTTTTAAATTCATAAACACCGATTCTTAGCTTATGGCTGCATTTACAGTAGACAGATTATAAAAGATGAAGTGTATCTCAGATTTGTGCATATCAGGGCTTTATGACTAGGTAGCATTTATAGATGTATTCAAAGAGTAACGAAGTCACTGAACATAAAAGGGCAAAGATTTATGGCCACACACAAAAGAATTCAAAATTTTGGTATCTGTGGGCAGACAGGTATTCCTAGAAAGCTCTCAACAGTATACTTTGAACAGTAATTCGTTACTGTAAGGTTAAAGGATATTTCCAGTTATCAGTCAGTCTCTTATCCTCAACAGCTCATCAGCATTGGACTAAAGCAGAAAGAAAATATTGTAAAGAGTCAAAAGAGATGAATGAAAGCTATATAATTTATATGTAAAAATTACTCCCTTTCCATTCTGGTTGAGCTATTCTACCTGGCTCTAGTGTATCCTTGTCGTTCAAACTATTACAAAAATAGAAGCTATCTAGTTTTAGATATCAGTCTTAAAAACTCACTTTGTCCAAATCTATTAGATTCTGAGAAAGACTTAAGAGAATAGAAGTGTGTGTCCCTGTCCCCTCCCTAAGTTGTCACAACCAGATAAAATTTGTTTGGATATACAGGGATATACAGGAAAGCTAATATATAACATATTCAGAGGAAGAAGAGATATTTTCTGCAATGATATCCCATACAAATATTCACCTGAAAGGAGGGAACAGAAGGAAAAAAACTTTCTCTTTACAAAGTCTGGCCCTTGATTCGTACTTCTACTACAGCTTTTGCTGGTTTTTTTTAAACTTATTTACACATACATAAGGTATGGATAAGTGTGGGACTCTGAGTATTAAACCCTCCTGTATTATCTCCTTTTTGTGACATTTGCTTAAGCTATCACTATTTGATATAGCCCTGCTTTTCAAAGATTGCAGTTGACTTAGAGATTATTTGTGTTTTGTTTGGTTTTTTTAGTTGGATACACAATGAATGATCTCATTTTTGAATGGCAAGAAAAGGGAGCAGTTCAAGTAGCAGAAGGTCTCACTCTGCCACAGTTTCTGTTGAAAGAAGAAAAAGATTTATGTTACTGCACCAAGCATTACAATACAGGTAGGAAAGCATATTAGCGATTACAACTGGAAAAACATTTAACATTTATTGTTATTTTGCGCAGTTGGGGGGGTTGGTGTTTAAATATTCTCACTGAGCTCATAAGAAGATTAAATCATGTAGGTGCATTGTGCAGGATGATGTAGTCCTAAATAACTGACACAATGAAACAAAACTACAGGAAGGCTGATCAAACTTCTAAGTCAGTAAACTTACATAGTTAAAAGTTACATAGTTAAAATAGTTAAAAGTTATATAGTTAAAATAATTCAGGCACAATTCACTCAGTAGTTTTATTTTTACAGTGGGTGCCATGACCACATCTGCACTGCGTGATATGAAGCATTGCTGAAATCCAAAAGTCCGCAGGCTCTTCACTAAGCATGGCCTGGCTCGGTCAGGAAAAAGAGACAGATTTGCCAAGCTAAAAGCATCCTTAATGTACAATGTCCAGATGTCCAAATTAAAAGTGACATTTCTAAGTTGAAGCCTTTGTAGAACTATGATATTTAGCTCATCATTTCTGGGATTATTTGAAAAGGGGTGGGGGATTTAACATTAATAATATAGGTATTTTAATTGTAAAAAATATTGCAATAACTGGACAAGTACAATAATCATAAAAAACATGTGGCAAAGGCTAAGAATGCATAGCTTCCATCTTCTCATATGAAAAAAAAAGTAGAACTCTTTCATTCTAATCCATAACTCTTTTAATTCCAGCTCTCTAATATGAATCTAGATGAAACATATCTTGAAACTTAAGGTTAGATTTTTTAATTTGGATTCTGCTGAAATGGCAGAGGTGAGAAAATTCAGTAGGTGGTGTTCATAAGGAACATTTCATTGCAATCAAAATTAAGGAGGAGTTCTTTTCAGCAGGGAGTTTCATCAGAGCTGCCACAGTGTCCTAAGGAAGGACTGATAATGTTTTCTGATAATTTCCATTTAGAGTGTGGAGATAGTTATAAAAACATTTTGAAATGTTGCCTAAAATAATTTGGAAATACATTACATCCACTGTAGCTGTACAAGTGCTAATAGCTGGCTAATCCTTAAAAACCTTGCAAAAATTTAGATACATGTCTTATCGCAGGGTAATTTTTTCACTCAAAGATCCCTTTGTTAGTGATAGCAATGAAATTCAAATGATTCCCTTTTTTGTTCTATAATCCTTACGACAAAGAAGAAAATTTTATTTTCATTATTTTTGTCTATCACCTTTGAGATATACAGGCAATAATTTCTTTGTTTTTAGAATTCTCCTGCTATTGTGCCATTTTAAAATGTGTGTGTACTTCTGTAACCTGTATAGTGATATTATCAAATGAAAAATAATGGTAGAAAGTATTCTCTTCATTTTTCCAAAGTGCATTTGAACAGTATGATGCCTGAAAAATCTCTGACTGAAGAATTAAAACATTACTGTGGTACTTAATCTGATATTGAGCAGAAATGTGTTTTAACATGCCAGAATTCCCAGTGATTTCCAAGCATCTCCCTGAACATCTCATCTAAAACTGAATTATACTCTTAATCGTTTGTCTGAGAAATTTCATTACAATCATCATCATTTAAACCCTTTGATTTTGACTGAGAACATTTTCAGCATTTTTTACTCACTACATTTTCTTCATAGCCTGTGTTTCAAGTCTGTTTAAGTTGGTATTAATTTTCTTACAAGCAGAAATAGTAAAATACACTAGGGCTAAGCATAACACACTAGGTTGCATGGGGTCAGCTTATGTCTACTGACTTGCTCACTGTGGCCCTAAACTGAGCTAAGAAGTGGGAGCAACAGGTGTTATTTACTGCATGTGAGGTCTCATGACCCTCAAAATGTTCCTGCAAACTAAGAGTACTTATCCCTGTTAACTGCTGTCACATTAAGGTGGGAGAAGGGGTTTACTGTCCATATAGTGTGGCCAGACATCAGTGTCTGTATCATTTTGACCAAACTGCATTTCTGTGAACAAATAGATGCTCTAAACCAGCCCACAACTCTGAAAAGGTGGATGACTTAAAAAAAATATTTGGCCCATTTAATTTATCCATTAAAAAGCCAAGTTGTTTACTAATACAGAAAACTTGGAAGCCTGGATGCAGACACTCAGTGTACACTTCAGGATGGAGACTTTGAGAAATGTCAGCAAACATGAGAGGACAATTGCACAGCTGTGGGACCTGCCTATGACTGACAAGGAAGAAAAATTCAATGCTGAGTGGCACTTGCTGCAGGTAGAAGGGTATGTCCTCACCAAAGGAAGCAGCAGTAGTTTTCTCTGAGTTATAGCATCAAAATTACAAATACAAATCTGGAAGGACAATATTTATTATGAAGTTCTCCTTTCCACGTATTTTCTCCAGAATATTTGCTTTTTATTCAATTGTTCAATATGAAGTTAATTTAACCAAATTACAGAGGTTTTGTTTGGTTTCTAGGAAGGTGGGAGTACATTTCCTTTCTTTGTTAAAATCAGCATTATTAAATACCGTATGGAGGCTAAAAAACCCTCAACATTTTATTAAAAGACAATAACTAAGAGTTTCTTTCCCTCCATTGTGTCATATAATAGAAACATAGAATACTTTGGCTTTGAAGGGATCTTAAATATCATCCAGTTCCAAATACCCTGCCATAGGCAATGACATCTTCCACTAGATCAGATTGCTCACAATTTCATCTAGTCTGGCCTTGAACACCTCCAAGGATGAGGCATCCAGGACTTCTCTGGGCAACCTGTTCCAATGACTCACCACCCTCACAGGAAAAGATTTCCTTGTAATGTGTAGTCTAAATCTACCCTCTTTCTGTTTAAAACCCTTACCTCTCATCCTACCACTATATTCCTTGATAAAGAGCCCCTCAAGATCTTTCCTGTAGGCTCCCCTTAAACACTGGAAGGCACCTATAAGGTCTCCCCAGATTTGTCTCTTCTCTATGATATACAAGCCCAGTTCTCTCAGCCTGTCCTTATATGAGAGGTGCTCCATCTCTCTGATCATCCTTGTGGCCCTCCTCTGGACCCACTTGAGTAGGTCCATGTTTTCTTATGCTGGAGGCCCCAAAACCAGATGCATTAATCCAGGTGGTGCCTCACAAGAGCAGAATAGGGGTACGGAATCACCTCCTTCAACCTGCTGGTCATGCTTCTTTTAATGCAGCCCAGGGTGCAACTGTCTGTCTGGGTTACTAGTGCATACTGCAGGTTCATATTCAGTTTTTCATCCACCAATACCCCGAAGTCCTTCTCTTCATGGCTACTCTCAATTTGTTCATTGCCCAGCCTGTATCCATGTTGGAATTGCCCTGACCAATGTGCATGACCTTAAGGTTGGCCTTGTTGAACTTGAGGTTTGTGCAGGCCCACATCTCTAGCCTGTCACGGTCCCTCTGAAATGCCTTTCCCTCTAGAATATCAGCCACACCTCTCAACTTGGTGTCATCCACAAACTTGCTGAGGGTGCATTCAATCCCACTGTCCATGTTGCCCCAAAAGATGCTAAAAATTATTGGTCTCAATGTAGATACCCAAGGGACTCCATTCATCATTGGAATATGTGACCAGTAATGTGCTTTCGTATGGCTTTTAAATCAGATGCTCTAGACAGACGCTCCTTTAGGATACTCCACAGGAAACAAATTGTTTTCAGAACTAGACATAAAGCCTAGTCCTCTGGCCTATGACAGATTAGATTAAAAGGATTCTTGAAAGAATCCCAAGTATCTGCAGCTAGTATGCAATAAAGAAAGCAACTAGTTTAGGTTTAGTTAATGGAAAGCTTTTCTGAGACACCCAGAAAAAACAGAAAAAAAACCCCAAAACATGAAAGTCTTCCTGTGAAACAAATTAACATGAAGCTTTGGGACAGTATCTGGAAACTCATCAGTGCATGTCTCACCAGTGTTTCATGCCCTGTTGAAAATGGATGACAGTAACCACAGCTTGAAAATTGCTTCTAAATATGAGGGCATACAGTTTCAACAAAGTATGGCATAATGGCTCATAAAGACCTGTGTTCTGATGTGATGCAACAGCATTTCCAATTATTTTCATGTTTTCACACCCACTGGTATATCCACAGTGACCAATTTGGGAAATGAAATAGAATGGTAACAACCAGAAAACAACACATGTGAACCATTTACATTACTAGAATGGTCTTGCTTTACCTCATTCTGAGTCACTTCCTATGGCATATCATTGCTCTCCTGGGCTTTTCACAAGTAATTTCAATCACAGCTGCAAAAAGTCTAATACACAACACCATACAAATATATATAGTATTGTTTAACAGGCACAAACAGAAATACTCTTAATCTTGGCTTTACTGCTGCACCATAGATAACACTACACTTGTGCTTGAATGATGCTGCTCAGAACTGTTGTGTTTGCTGATGGGTTTTTCACTCAAAGGATAAGGCTAACATATGAAAGGCACTTAACAAAAACTATGATTGATTACATGATGAATAATGTAACTGCAAGACAACTTTGATCAAAACTTCATCTATCTGGGGCTCTAACACTCACATACACAAAAGACTAGCTTTCTGCTACCTGACACACCAGAGTGTTCCAACTCAGGATAAGTGCACGAATCAGCCTTATGGTAGGGCTGGGAAAATACAACAAAGGGAAAGACTATGATGGAATGCAGTTAGATTATATCAGGTTGCAGCTGAACAGCATAGCCAAAGAGCCTCTTACAAATAAATTATTGTCAATTTGCGTGGTCCTGCAATAGACATTTGTTTTGAGTAAATATTGGTCCTGATTTCCTCCACACAACAGTACAGAGTAGACAAGAATATTCAAAGCATTACAATGGCAACTATTTAGTGAGAACCTGGGAATCGAAAGAACTAACCATTAGAAAAGAGTGAAAGTCATGAAATGCCACAGCCATATTGCACCAATCCATACTAACTTGATTTTTCAATCAAACAGCATTTTGAGAATTGTAGTTACTCAGCTGCCATTTGTTGTGATCCTTCCTCTAGGACTACTGGCATAGTACATTAGGAATATGATTTAATTTGCACTGTTTCTTCTTTGAAGCTAGAAGTGGAGCCCAGCTAGATCTTGCAGGGTGTGAGCTTTTTTCCCCCAAGATAAACATTATCTAGACAGCCTACCTTATCCACATAAATTATATCCAGGTTCCTTGTCTATGAAACCTTTCTGCAGAGCAACTTATGTGCAAAGACTAATTTCAAAAGCACATATCCTGAATCTCACTCTAGCACTGCATAATTATGATTTTATCTAGCTAATGTCAATTTAATCTAGCTGTCCTCATAAAGCTAGCTTTTTATTCATCTACTTTAATTAGCCTGTTCAGTGACACTTCTGAAATAGCAAACATTAGTTAGGCAATTGTTATGATTATATTCATCATAGTTCTGTTGTTTTCTCTTGTCTTTCTGTTTCTTGATTTCACTTATTGTCTTATCATAGGAAAAGTCTTCTTTTTCTTTTAGAAGACTAGACCCTCTTTACTATTCTGTATACATAAAAAAAGAGGGTCAGTTGGCTTTTGAAATATGTTATCTGTGTAAAATGAGGAACCCTGATTTTTAGAAGTCTAAATATTGTAAACACTGCAGATGTTTAGAATAGTACCTAGAAATAAAAGCTGTCTAACACAATATTCAAGCTCAGAATTCAGTCTCCTCCTTTACTGCTGTCTCTCACTACTTAAGCTTATGTTAAACCTGTGTCTCTTGCTGTTTTCCAATGGGAAAAATGCAGTGCTAGAGAAGGCCATCGTAACAGTTCAATTGCCCCAGGATTCTGTCAGCAAATGTCTGTAGTTAGCAATATTGTGGCCCTTGGGCTGCCTGTAACTTGGTCATCAGTCACTTTTAAGAACCATATAGTGTAGTGTACATCCATATTGACAGTTGCATTGGAATCAGAATATAAAATATTTGCTTCCCAGATCTAAGACTTATACTCTGTAGGGCTCTGTAAAGATTTATTTAAATCTTTTCTTGGCATAAATCAGTATTTCTAAGCAATAGGCAGGATAACAAGTGAAATGTGATCACACGGAGGAACTTTCCTATGTCATAATGATTTCTGGTTTTGTAAGGAAAGAAAAGTTTGGGAATTTATCAAATTCTTAAATTTTCAGGTTTTTTGATCACTTCCTTTCCAGTAAATACTCCTGTTGTAATGGGAACTGTATACATTAAACATTACTGAAGAGAAATCAAATTATTCATCTTTCTTTACAGAAAATGTATTTCTGACCGAGTAACAATTCTCTGGAGAGTGTTCTAGATGTTGACAGTAGGGAACATTGTATTTCAATTGAGTATTTCTTCTTTTTTATAAAAAGGAAAGTTTACATGCATTGAAGTCCGATTTCACCTTGAGAGGCAGATGGGTTACTATCTTATCCAGATGTACATACCAAGTCTCTTGATCGTCATTCTCTCCTGGGTGTCATTTTGGATCAATATGGATGCAGCTCCAGCAAGAGTGGCTTTAGGCATAACAACTGTACTGACCATGACAACACAAAGCTCAGGTTCACGAGCATCTCTTCCAAAGGTAGGCACAGTTTCCTTTGTTTGTACCACATTAGTACAAAGTCATAGTGCTATGTGGCAAATAAATACTTGCAGTTGACCTTATAATATATTTTAATTATTAGTATTTAACCATGTTCTAAAGGAGTTAAATAACTTGGAAATATTCAGAGTTTTTTTGAGTCACCAATCAGTTATATTCTGTTTCTCACCTGTCACAATTATTTATCCAACCGTGTCTAATAAATTCCATAAAACTCGACTAGTGATGAAAGTAATGTTATTCAGTACTACATAAGTGCTGCTTAGCAGTTGACTATTTCATTCTTTTCCTGATACAACTATCTGATGACCTGCCAGCAGATGTGACTGACTTTCTAGTAGTCATGGATTGCAACCTAGTCTTATTTATATTTCTTTCCCCAAACCTGCCTATATTACTAATTAACTCACTAGTTACAAACACATTTACATTAAAATGTAGAAAAATATTAAGCTAAATCACTCCAACTACAAAATGTAAACAGTTTAAAGTATATTTCTATGATTATCTATTTAAAGTTTCTAACTTTTCATTGCTTTAAAAATTTTCTTTTTCATTTTAAGTATGGTTTTTAACCATCTTCATGTGCCACTGCAGTTAATAGAAATAAAATGTAAAAAAATAAAAAGATACAGTGCCCACTTCTGTATTAGTTTTAGCAGTGTGTTTTTAGGTTGACTACCTATTTTTTTCCCCAATAGGTAGTCCTAACAGGTAATTGTACTTTGTGCCTCAAATATACAAATCTGAATACCGCTAAATATAACATCAATCTATAAGAATATGGAATATTATAAAACAACAAGAAAAGCAAGGCTGTAAGAGGTTACCAAAGAGAGCTAGACATGTTTTATGTCATATTTTTACAGACTGAGGCTAGCTATGTTGGCTTATATGAAAAACCTCTTGTAAATTAGCACACACTGAGGGAACAGGCTCTACTTTCCTAGTTCAGATTATGTCCTGCAGATAAGCTTGGTAGTAAAGGACTGCAGTGACCTCATCTACTCTGCAAGTTATTTTCAGCACTTTCACTGTGTCCACATTACAGGACCAATCTGAACCTGTATCTTTGATTTACCATGCCTATATTAGCAGAGAAAAAACGTATCAGACTTCTGCATTTCTCTCACTTTTTCTACCTAATTTCTGCTCAAGTAACTTTATACCAAATTCATTATAATACAAGAATTCCCACTAGTCCCATTATAAGCTATCCTCTGATGCCTTAGAAGCATTCACATATCTCAATGTGAGCACGTGCTTCCTGAGGATTATCTGATTCACGATAAGGGACACAATGCACTACTATGAAGACTTTTAATTACAAAACCAATAAATATATTTTGTGAAAGGCTGCTTTTTAAAACAGTATTTCATAGAATCACAGAATAACCAGGTTGGAAGAGACCCACCG
>WAAB01022715.1:11715-48757 GCA_013389865.1 Piaya cayana
GGGTTTGTACACAGAGGGAACAACTTTCTTTACAATTAAAGACTGAGGCAAAGAAAACATTAAGTACCTCAGCCTTTTCCTCACCCCCTGTCACTGTTGTTCCTTCTGCATCCAATAGGGACTGTATAGTCTCCCTAGTCCTCCTTTTATTTTTTATATATTTATAGAAAGTGTTTGTTTGAATTCTTGTCCCTCTTACTCTCTAGCTTTCATGTCACGTTTTGTTTGATAAAAATGTTGTTGGGATGTGGAGATACTAGGTTGATGCAAAGATAATTGCCGGTTTTAACCGTCAAATTTGAAGCAGTATGTCCCAACTTAGAATAAAATATATCAATAAAATAAGAACCATTAGAATATACACTTTTTGCCATGACTTTTCATATATTATGGAGAATGACTTGGCAACTACATTAGCCAATTCCCTCAGGACTCTGGGATGCACCTCATCAGATCCTGTAGACTTTTAGATGTTCAGGTGGTCACGGATCTGATCCTTCTCTACAGTGGGAGAGGTTTACCCCCGTGGTCACCATCTTCTCCATTGACCCAGGAAGGATAAGGAGAGTGGTTATTAATGAAGACTGAGGGGGAAAAAGTTGTTGAGGACCTTAGCCTTCTTGTTTGCTTATATGAGGTCATCATTTTCATCCATAAGTGGGCGTACATTCTTTTTAACCTTCCTCTTCTGATTGATGTACCTGTAGAAGTCCTTCCCTCGCCAAGTTCAGCTTCAGCTGCACTTTGGCCTTCCTGACCTCATCCCTGAAGAGCAGATCAGCAGACCTTGACTCAGCCACCCTGGTCTTTTCCCTTCTCTGCCTGATCTCCTACATCTGGGGACTGAGCACTCTTGTGCTATACAGAAAGCATCCTTAAATATTTGCCAGCTCTGTTCTGCTCCCTTGTCTCCGAGGACTATGTCCCAGGGGTTCTACTGAGAAACATCTTGAAGAACTGCAAGTCTACTTTCCTGAAATTTAGGGGCCTGACTGTACTCCTTACTCACCCCATATCCTTTGGGACTTTAAACTCCACCAGGGTGTGATCACTGCAGCCCAGACTGCCTCCAAACCTAATATCACCGATGAGTTCACTTGCATTAGTGACCATCAGGGGCAGTATTGCATCCCCTTGGGTGGAGGTCTCTATTAGCTAGATATAATATAATCAAGGACTTGATTGCTTTTGTTGCATGAAATAGGCACAGAGCAGATATTGTAATGACAACTTTATTTTCATTCAGCTCTTGCACACAGATTCATCAATATTTTTTACTTTCAAGTTTGGTACAAATATCAAACAACTTTTGAATGGTCAATGCTTAGTTCTTCTACAATCTCTTGAGTTATTTTGCATGGGTCTGCTTCAATAATGGGCCTCAGATGGTTGTCATACATTGCAGAAGGACATCCATGGACTCTCATTTCTGTTATGAAACTTTTGGAACTACTGTCTGTACTTTCATTGACAGTCCCCTGAGGAATGCTTGTTTGATATTTCTAGCAGATTCCACTGGTTTATACCCCCTTTCGAACTCATACAATAAAACTGCTTGAATTTGGGTTTTTCCATCTTTAATTTGACAGTGTAATACAGAAAAGAATAAACAGCAAGAACAAAACAATTAATATTAATAAGTAGAATGAATCTTGCATTTCAAAATAGTACACTACATGAACACAGTTAAATAAAAGTTTAATCCAAAACAGGCATCACAGTTTACAATGACAAAACCAGCAATTATTTTTGCACCAAACCAATATTAATGCATTTTCTCCTGGCCTGAAATACTAAACTTCACATCTGTGGTTTTAACATATTCTATCATCTGCTTTATTCTCTCCATAGGTGTCATATGTCAAAGCAATTGACATCTGGATGGCTGTGTGTCTGCTATTTGTGTTTTCTGCCCTTTTGGAGTATGCAGCTGTAAACTTTGTGTCAAGGCAGCATAAAGAACTTCTACGATTCCGCCGCAAGAGGAAGAAGAACAAGGTAAAAGTAACAGTATCCACAACTTTGAAAGAGAGTCTGAGATTGGTTTTATGCCATCATATAGGGTTAATTTGGTAAAAATGATGCAGTTTAAAGTGGCAATAGGAATAAAATGGCAACAAATAATGAAATTCACTATAGGCAGAGGTCACTACAAGGACTATGCACTGCGTAAATCCCACTCAAATTCTCAAAAGAGGGATTAAGAGGGATTTAAATGAGACATGGGCCATGTGGGAGCCATCTGCACAAGCATGAAGTTCACTCTGTGAGAAGAGACAGATTATATTCAATGGATGAACTTTACTGTTACTTGCAGCAGTTTGTACTGCATTGAGATTCAGTAAACATTATTTTAAATTTCATTCTAGTATTCAGTTCAAAGCCTCAACAGCTATGTTTCTTTTAAATATTAATACAAATATAGCTTTTCAGTTAATATTGCTGGTAGAAGAACAGGCATTTTACTTTAAAAGTCTAAGAAAGTTGTTTTGGTTTATTTTTCTTCTGTCATGTTAATTTAGCATAAGTTGCTCATACAATTAGTAAGACACTTTAATGCAGCAATGGTTATTAATATTTATTTTATATCTGAAGCTAGTTAGACAAAAGTAAAATAAGTCACTACCAATGTGCAAAGTCAAACCGCTAAGTCTATAGCCCACACTTAAATCAAGCAATAAGGAAAATCTCTTATAACAATATACAACTTCTAATTCTGATTTCTCAAAAAGCAAATATTTCTCCAAATTACTCATTTACATGAGTACCCAACACTGATGTCATGCAAACCCTCTCCACTGGCTTTCAGTCACTGTCTAGAATATTACTGTGGATTAAAGTCTGACCACATCAACGTGACTCAGTTCAGCCATATTTCATTCCTGAAGACTGACCTCAATTTACTGTTTAGATCACAACATTTTACTGATTGTTCCTCTAATACTTAGAGGTTAATGAAAATGCGTAATGCTGCAAAGCCTACCTAAGTAGTCTCCTCTCACAAGAGTGTATGTTAAAAGGCAGGATGGATAGTCAAATTGGAATAACATTTTCATACATTTGTCTCTTCCTGTGTATTGAGTCCAAGAATTCTTGAAGTGCAGAGAGAAACTCATGTACTGTAGAAGATGATTCAGACTGCATCTATCTGCTTTCAAAAATTGTCCCTGAGAAATGCTTTGGTTTTTTGCTGACAGTGGCCAAAAAAAAAAAAAATTGCTTTCTGAGACTCATGGGGGGAGGAAAGCAGCATTTTTGTGACAGGTTGTTTGTTTTCAAAACAAGGTAGCTCTCTGAAAGCTGCTTAAAGGTTTGGAATGGAGGGAATGTGATGGCAGAGACAGATTACCAGGCAGAGGGTAGTTAGGCTGTAACAAAAGCGTCATGTATCAAATACAAACAGCTGTCATGAGTGATATATTATGTGACTTTGCTTTTAGACCATTCTTTGCTACACCCTGTGTTATAGTGTCTTTTGGATATCAGGAAAATTTACCATATTTGACTTTAGTGATGTCTTTTCACTTCCTTAAACACACGTCAAGTATTACTATCACAGGATGAGAAACTGGCAAGTAATATTACGTACCTCCCTCAGAATCAAACTGAATCTCTTCCCAGCCTCTCATAACAAATCATCAAGTCACAGACCTTATTGCTCTNGTTCCCGGTGGGTCTCTTCCAACCTGATGATTCTATGATTCAAAGACAATTTTCAGCAATCACAGTCAATTAAATTTCAGCTTAGATGTGTGTGAAGAAGTATCCACAATATACAAAGCATTTCTAAGACCACTTAACAGAAAAATATGCACGAGTTTTGCTGGAACAGTACATGACATTATGATATTTTTTAATTCACTCTTAAAAATTATTTTAATTTTACACTTCATTAGACATTCTTCTAGCTTCAGGTGGGTAATCTACTATGTTCTGTAAACTAGAGGATTATATAGAGACTGTAGTATCTAAGGTAAATATCAACTGTTCCCTTTAGATTCTGGAGGATGAAAACTTGCTTTTCAATGCTTTTCTTCATAACATATTCAAGTGAGGGTATTAACGTGGAGTATACAGCTTTCCTTTCCTCTCTTTATCTCTATGTTTCATTGCAAGACAGGTTTCTCAACTTAAATTTATTTTAAAAAATTTTAAAAAGCTTTGTTCCCATATAAGGTTATGATAGACATTTTTCTGGAAAGGTTAATGGTTAACTGAACTGAATGTTTCTTGATGTACTCTAGTTCTACGTACAGCTCCTGAACAGAATTAAAGTTTGAGGATATGTTTTCACAAGCTTTAAAGACAGCTCAGCTAATTACTTCTTTTTTTTCTTAATGTTTTATTAAACCATTCCTTGCCCAGCAAGTATACTAGAACTTGAGACATTACCACATGGAAATTTTATCTCTTGAAAATGTTGGATCACATCCTAAGCCCCCGATATAAAATAGCAAATGATGTCTTATGGATTAAATAAGGGAATTAATGGGTATCCTTCTTGCTACAGATATTGTTTATTCACCACAATTTTTAACATGAAATGCAGGCCCCAGGATCATAAGTCAAATTACCTTCTGTTTCCTTTCTCTTTTGTCTTTTTCAAAGTCATTTACAATAGCTCATGATTATAAAGTTTTATATGTGTTTGTTATCCCTTTGAACTATTATCCCTTTGGTCAAACAGAAACTGGCTCTTGGAAATTAAATTGCATTGGCTTTTAAAACTACCATGTATAAAGAAATGCCCATTTGACCACTAAGTCTGAAGACATGAAAAAAAAGTTAAATTAGAACACTGTGTTTAAAATAAACTTCAGGGGCTTCCTTGAACATCACATCCTCTTTCTTTCCAAAGTGAAAACAGCTATTTTATTCAGTATTTATATCCAAAATCAATTAGAGAAATAAAACAGTATAGAAAATTTTGGCACTGGCATTTTATCTGCAAGGTTTAGAAATGTTTTATTTCGGGTGTACATTGACAGAAGAGAACATATATGAAGAATAGGGCAGCTGAAGAATTTCCAAAGTTTGTTTTCTTTGTTATTAAAAAAATATGCTTGTTGCAAGAAATATTTACTTCTATGAAGTAACCTTAGCAATGGTCAGATGATTGAATTTCAGTGCTGGAACTTGGCAGGTCAGTGAATCTCTTTTCCTGACCTAAGTCAGGATCAGTTATACCTAATTCATCATAGTCATAAAAATTCCACAAGATCCCCTGCAATCTATTCCAATGGTTTAGAAAGTTTATACTCATGTCTTTTCTTGGCCTCTCACAGTGAGTCTTGGAGGGGTACACAGAACAGACTACTTCATTCCTTTGTGTTGCCATTTGCACATTAGCGCACTCCTCCCCTGCAAATTCTCCTAGTAAGTCCATATAATTCTTCAAAACTGTGTTTGCAATGTGAAGCCTATGCAGTGGCAGTTGAGAGCTGCCAAAGGATCACATCATGCAAGTTATACACTTTTTAATCCAAACTAGTTTGACATTTGCTATTTTCCTTCATAACAACACTATGGTATTGACTGATACTGACCTTCCATTGCTCCCAGGTATTTCCAGAACGGCTGCAGAGCCATGCACTTTCCATCTTTCATTTCTGAAGTTGGTTATTCCTGTCTAAATGTAGTACCTGGTATCTGCACCTACTGACTCCCCCCCCATACTTTTCAGGCATTTTCAAAATTATTGAATGCAATTTTAATTCTAAACCTATCCTCAAACCAACTGGATTTTTCCTAGGTTGAAGTCTGTTGTAAATATAACCAAAACAATGGATTATTTCTTCTCAATGCCGATTAAAAACACAGAAGAACTGAAATGTGTTTCTTAAAAAGCATATGATTGAAGTAGAGTACAAAAGCTTGCAGTAAATAAGTGTAGCAAACAAAAATAAAATCTGCTGAGATTTATGGGAAATTATACAGTTATACAAAATGTAATTATGTATGGAGCTGTCTCAAGACATTTTGGCATCCAAAGCTCATCTATCGTTGCCATTTTCCATGTACTTTTTCCATCTACAGTCACTGCCTTTGTCTTATACCATCTAGTTTATTTGCAGCCTGCCTTCCCAGACAATAGTAACAGCAGTATCAAAGGCAATTCTTAGTAATTACTGCATGCTCTGGCTATCAATTTTATAATTGTAACTGTAGACTTCATTCAGTGATTCCAAATAACTGTAAGGCAAATTTCTTTTCAGATGCCCAGCTGAACCTGCACAGCATTAACAAAATTTTTCAAATGTCTGGGACTGTTACATAAATACATTTATAAACAAAAACTGCTATTGTAACATAATATGCAACCTACTCATTGCTATTTTCCAATAGGCATCACAACACATATAGGAAGTTTTTCAAAAGGGTCTCATTTCTTTACCACTACACAAGTGGCACAATGAACTCTGAGAATAGGAAATTTTGGTTCCAAATTTGAGACTTCATTTGGTAGTCAATAGTGCTTTGCCTCTGCCAGAAAACATAATTTGGCCAGTGTGAACAACTGTTTCACAAATATTATATTACTAACATGATGGAAACATTCCTTCTGATGAACAAGTATTAATTATTCATTTACAGTTATACTCCTTTCAGTCTTGAAAGACAAAAGGAAAAAATGGTGGAAGTAGAAGTCATATAGAGATACTGAAAAATTCCTATGATCAGTGCTTTTCCTTAGTTGCATTTACACTGTACAGGGAAAAATATTAATTGTTTATATATCCTGAATAACATTTTTATTTTAGATAAGCTCTTATTAAATTTAGTTTTCAAGAATAGTCAGTCTTTTAATTTTATTTTCAAAAATCTAAAGATCACTATGTCTTTAGTGAGGAAAGTAGATTGTCTTTAGTGGTAATCACACCTCTTTTCTCTCATTTTCTTTTTGGTCAACTCACCCGTTTTGATGAAAGTATTTTGAGGGAGTTCTTGATGGAAATGAAATGAGTGAATCATTGCAGCATAGCAATGCCTTGAGATGTACAGGACCTATAGACGGGAGTTTTCCTCAAATCTACAGTACAAATTTAAGGGTAAACTACCAAGAAGATGTCCCATTTGTCATAATGTGCTATCCAATCATTAACAGAGGTCCTGTCCTTTTGTCTGAAATAATGTCTTCCCCTGTGAACTCCATATACCTTCATTGCTATCTGTATGTGATGACGTGAAACATTTATAAAGGTACATGTCTCATTAATTTTGCAATGCATTTTGATCTGTTTAAATCTAGATTTAAACATAGTCTCAAAATTTTACTTTCTGGAACTTCAGAGAACCATGACATCAGTTCAAGGAGAAATCATTTGCTACTAGATCAGCATTTAAAACCAAACTCTTTGTAGTGCAAAACAATTCAAAATCACTTCTTTTATCAAATATTGACAGTAAAAAATATAGTGTTAAAATAATCAAAGCTAAGACTTTAAATAAGTCTTCAAGCTGTTAACACAACCTCCAGTCAAAAGGCTATAAAGATATTTTCATCCTTTATACATATTATTCCTTAAGAGGAATTTATTATTAAAGATATGGACAGAAAACAAGTCATGGGGTCATAGCAACTGACAGTTTTCTAATTCTTTATAGCTAAGTATTTTGTAGAACAACGCTGATACAAAATAAACTAATTGAAAGTATTTCCTTCTGGCTTCCAAAGAATTCTAGCTTTTGAAATAGAAATTGTCATCTAAATTCCTTTCCATTCTTTAATTACAGTTATTTTAATAACAATAATAAAATATTTGTATGCAGCTGTATTCAGAATAACTTTCAAATTGTTATTTCTAAAGGTTTATGTGTGAAAAGACCAGTCATATTAAACCATTATAAGAGTTTATTCATAGTAACTTTTTTAAAGTTTCAATAAGAAATCATTCAGTTTATTTTCTTTAGTAATGATGCACTAAACAAATATACAAAAGACAAAAATAAAAAGCTTCTTTATTACATTTTTAAAAAATTTCAACCATAATACAGGACTTTGTCCTGAAATTTCACTGTGTAGGTTCTTAGCTGGGAAATAAAGGGCTCTTCCATTAGATGATTTCAACAACTGTGGAATTGGACATGTACTTTATGAAAAATATTTCTAGTAAAAAAGAGGGAGTATAACCAAGTCAATTGATTAAAAAATGCAGTGTAACTGATATTTTATAAAAATGCCTTTGAAAAAGCCCTCAAAAGTTAATATCAATAATAACAGTCACTGCATCTTCCCTGCTGCACGCAATATGAATCTGAGAGCAAATTAACAATTCCAGCATTATGAACCTGCTGGAAAACTTGCAGTACCACATTTTGGATATTCTAACTGGTATGCTAGAAAAAAATGTATGGTGGGATTTGGCATGTTACAGTGCTCCAGGAGGTACTCTTTCCTGCATATCCACTAGCCCTAGCACTTTAGTCCAACTTGGCAGTCTCTGAGCGTTGCACCTGTCCTCATGAAGACAATGTCCAACAGACACATTTCCAACAAAAATGCTAGACTGCTAAATGGACTTTCACATCACTTCCTCAACAATATTTTGAAGCAGCCTGCTTGCAGACTAAAGTCAGGATGTCTGCAAGCAAGAAAATAAGAGGAGACTTGGCCGTTAAAGTCGTTCTAAAGGATAGCTCAAGTCGAGTAAGCATAAAACAGAAACAGTAAAGTCTTAGTATACAATACCTCACCCTGAAAACACTCATAGGAAAGCTACTGCTCAGAAGATTTACTTTATTAATCTTTCTGAGTCTGTGCAATCATAAAAATTATCATCTGGAAAAGCATGAAAAGATTTTAACCCTGAATAGTACATATGACAGTGCTTAAATTACAAGTTTAGTGTGAATTCTCACAGTCCATGTATTTGTACCTTCTGTTAATGGTAATGCAATACTAAAATTTTTCTGGAATAAGCTACTATAAAGTATCTATTTCACATTCTTTTCTGACAGGAGAGGAACACTCTTGTAGTAATTAGATCTTTTTTTTTATCACGTCATCAAATAATGATGCTATCATTTTGTATTTCTGTTATTCATTTCCATATTGAAATCAACCAGTGTTTTTTCCTCCTCTTCTCTTCCATGTTAATTTTTCTTTAAGTTTTTGGTTTTTTACAGGAGAACTCTAATACAGATTTGAAGAATAATAGTTTCAGAGAACCATATTAGTCTATAAGTTCATAAATATATTTAAAAGTATTGCAGTTGGGTGATAACTATGGCAATTGTATAACTACAGCTCTGCAAGATGCTTGTGCTCGGTGCCGACTATTTAACTTCAAACTTATTTACTGATCTGCATTCTTTTGTAAATAACCTGTTTAACTAATAAACATTGTACAATTTTTTTTAAACAATTCAACTATGGTTGATATCAAGCACTAATTAATTGAGACTTTAAGTATGTTTAGAATGAATTATTCATTCTAAAATATTTTCATATTTGCCAAATATGACTGGCATTTTCAAAGTGAAAGTTTGAAAAATTTGGATTTAAACTGTGTTAGTTGAGAAAATAGGTTTAAACAAAACAAAAAATACTTCAGAATAACTGAACTGAAACACTAATTATTTGACTTGCTTTGGTAAAAAAATATTTTTACAATTTATTTTAATTTCAGTTAGGAAGAGCTTCAAAACAAAAAAAAACTCTCTTACAGAAGGAGAATTTACTGTTGCTGTAGTCTTTTTTTTAATACTTACAGAAATTATTTTCCAAAATACTAATTTAGGAAAAAAAAACATACATAATACTTCATCATACTTCATTAATTACAGAATCCTAAAACAATTAGTCAAAATCTTGAATTTAAAACAGTACTTAACTCCTTGTTAATGCCATCAGAATAACATGACTGTCCTTGGGTCGGTAATATATTGAAGGAATACACTAGAATATGTTTCAGAACCAAGTCAGGCCAGGGCTTCAGAGACAATGTATAATTTATTTGCCTACATTTGTACCTCCTTTACTACCTGAGAATACCTATGGCCAGGCAAAGAGAGGTACAAAATTTGTCTCCATACAGAAGCCACATTCTTGAAATGCATATGCTGAAAATATATATATAATTTCAAACCATCTACTTTTGGTTTTGTGCCATGTGACTAAAAACCACTTTCTCTTATAGATCCCTGAATTGAGAATGTCATTGCCAGTTTTCCCATGAACTGACAGAAGGCTGAGTCAGAAGAAAAATCTGGCCTTTAGCTTTCATTCTCTTTATTTTAAACAGACACTTAACATATTATTCTCTTTATCTGATGTATTCACAGGGAACATCAGGAATGAGACACACATAAAATATTAACTAAATATACACTGACCAAATAGGCAGATTCTCACTAATATAATTCATCTGAACATCATTAGTGCTTGTATTATTTGTACCTCTAGCAGCCAGGACCACATTTTGTTAAGCAACATACAGAGGTAATGGTTGTTGCTTAAAAGACCAGCGTGAAGATCATCTTGTTGAAGACAAGATATTTACTGTAAATGAGGCTGATCAAACCCAATTAGAAGTTGCGTGCCTGATTACCAGTAGTTTACTAAGCTTTCCCTTTGCTCTAAATAAATTACAGAATCTATAAGCAAATAGGAAAAGTCTATACTTGTTAAAGACGCTGCAATATTTTTGACAGATGATCACAGGCCTGAAGTTTCAACCAGTTAAAATAAACTGTGGTCTCAAGAAGTCACTAAGGTAACGGTGTAATACTTGCTCTTTAGAAGCTGGTAAGATTTCTGAAAATAAATTTAAAAAAATCTTGCTTTTTTATTGTTTTTTATCTTCCCAACAGGATGATGATGCAAGTCAGTTTAGTTTTCCAGCATATGGAGTGAGCCCATGTATGCAAGCAAAAGATGGAGTGACACAAAAGGGGCCAAATAATCCCGTTCAAGCTGCACCAAAAAGTCCTGAAGAGATGCGAAAAGTATTCATTGACCGCGCCAAGAAGATAGACACTATATCCAGAGCTTGTTTCCCATTAGCCTTTCTGATTTTCAATATTTTTTATTGGGTAATTTACAAAATCATCAGGCATGAAGACATTCACCAATAATAAGGCTTGTGGTGCACACAGATCTGGCTGCCATGCTCAACAAGAGGCTTTCTGTTAGGAATGTGCATCTGAGGACAGATTAGGAGAGTTAAAGATATTGACAAGGAAAACTATAGATTCCTCATGGCCTACAATGCCCAGTCAGAGTGGAATGGAAGAGTGACATCTGGAGAAGATAATCTGATATTGCAAACTTTCCTTGTCAAACTAAATATTGACTTTTTTCATTTTAAATCACTCTTTACTGAAGCTTTACTGTCAAGAGGTTATACCTACCGTTACATACTGTTATAATTGTACGGTGCTCTTTGGTGTTTCTTTTTTGTTCTTAAATTCCAGTACATTTTTAATTTAAAAATTTGTTCCAGAATATCCTAGGTTAATCCCGCAGTATTACAGAATAGATTACTATTTCTAAAGTTTATTTCAGTTTTGCAAGATAATGACAATTACTGATTTGAGATTACAGTTTTAAGGACTTTTTCTTGTCTTAAGGATAGTACCTGTGGTTTTGCAATGAGCATATTTGACACATCTAAGTAATATCATTTATTCAATGTACTTCATATTACCATTCCCCTGGAAGACAAATGTTCAAATAATCTTAGGCATTGCAAGGCACCTACAGCATGGTAGTCTGCATAATATATGGGAAATGTTTTAAAATTTGTAAAGTATTGATTCCTGCAAAGGAATTTTTTTCTTTTAATAATCTACACTTTGATAACTGGAAAATAATATTTTTAAAACCTTTTTATTTTGAAGGGGATTTTTTCTCAATTGATAAAACTCATATAGCTTTTGAGACAAATGACATCAAAGTTTTCCAATGCTTCATTTTGATTCAATGCAAACAGATCTTGGACCAAAACTAAAAGGTAGCAGTCAACTGCTTTATTGACACATTTGGAGTATAACTACAGTTATGTTTCTGCACATTTATCTTTTACAGGTTGCGTAAATATGGGGGTTTTAATTTATGAACATACCAAGTTTTTTCTGTTTCATTCTTTGAAGTATATTTATATGACTTAGATACTGGTTAAGAAGCACTTCAGAATCTTGGAAAAATATCAACCTCTTCCAAAACCTAAAACCAATATCTGGATGGCCTTTTGCATTTATTGTACTTCCCATTAATAAATAGAAGAACAACTATTAAAACTCTTAGGGAGATTTTCCCGGTTTATGATTAAAGAAGTCCTATTTGTTTCTTCTTTGAATCATAATACAATAGAATACCCTTACAGCATAGTTTGTAGGCAAGAGTGTTTATTCTTGCCAATCTTGCCTGCAGAAAAAACAAAACGAAGCTAATATACGGAAATTTGACATTTAGATTTTCTAGATATTTAAAGTCCAGTAGCTGAGGCTATTCCTCATTGCAAAATATTTTTTTTAATTTTGGGCTGTTGTTGCTCAGAATCTGTATACAATAGTAAAATACTGCTGGAGGCAAACATCTGGTGCATTTTCAAAGGCATGGTGCGTACGAAGTAACACAAGTAATGTAACACTGCACTGAGGATTATAACACAGCAACCTTGAGTCTGGTTGAATTTGTGTTGTTTTCCTCCAAGGACTAGGAAGAGAGATTCTAAAATAATAGCTCTCAGATTTTGTTTAGTTGTGTCCAAAAGAAGTGATATAATCCTCCTTTATTTTAAAATGGGGGTGGGCTGGAGGGGGTGATGTAGTTTTGCTTCATGTATGATCTGAAATTAATTCAATACATTTTAAACAATTTTTTTTTCCTGAGGCTGTATGTTGGTTTTGTCTTTTTCTTTTTGTGCATAGTCAAAAAAATCCTGTTCACTTATGAAGGTGCTCATCTATATGAGTGGGTATCACAAGCTATTTTCTGACATTTCAATTGGGTTATATTAATCTCTTTCACATTTATCATTAACTATATCGTATATAAAGAGATGTTAACTTGCTTCTGCTATCAGCAAAGTCTACAGTATTTTGTTTAAGGACCTTTTGAAGAACTGCTTGCATAATCAAGAGGTGATCGTAAAAAAATACATTATGTTTCAGGATCATCTCTCCTCTTTCTTTCTAATATAGCTGACTTGCATTCAATAAAAAATTCTTAACTGAAGAGATAAGTGCATAAAAAAATCTGGCCAGATCAGAATAACAACTCCTTGTTTTTCTTGTTTGTATCACTTGAGTACCTAGTTCACATTTCCTTTTTTCCAATTATTCAGTAGTCTGTTGACCTTGCAGATGTAATATTATTTTGTTTTGAAAAAAAAATCACAGAATTGAGGGTATGATGCAGAGTTAAATAAATTTAGTCCTATTTTTTTTTCTTCATTCCTTAAAGTAGAAAAAGTCTGCACTCTCATGTTGAGAAATCAACAGGAAATCTTGAAAGTGATAAAAGAGAGACTGAATTACAGCACTGGCAAAATGTAACAAGGCAGGCAGAAGGAATGTATATTGTTAAGTTAGAAGGACAAGATCATTCATTCATATGTGAACCTATTACCTCAACAAGAGGAAAGAACCCTGGTGCCACATTTCTCTTTGACTAGAGTGTATTAATCTAAGCAAAAATTACAGCATATAACAGATATAAAATAAAAAGCATAGATAGACATTATAATTATTTTAAGACCTCCTTAATGTATTTTTACCTGTATGTTCTACTTAAGATAAGTGAGATCTGTAGATATGATGACTGGACCTAGTCAGGATCTGTCTCTTCAGCTATGCCCTATGGTGAGAGAGAAGAGAGGCTCAGATCTGGCCAATAGAAAGTATATCCCTTCCTCTGTGTAGTCTTATTACTCTTTCATAGGCTGTTGCATTGGGAGGTTGAGCATACCCTACATCTCTACTGAAAGGTCATATACAACATTCAGTCTTCTAAACAGGGCACACTGAAAATAAAGAGAATTAAGTATGCTTAGAACGTCATTATGAAAACTCTAGTGTTGCTGGAACTTTTTTTATTTAGCAATCCATTAATAACAGGAGTATTTCAAGCAGAGAGGAAAAGCAAAAAATGGTTCCATGATGATGTTTTCAAATACACATAACATTTAGCATGTCATTCTGCTGCCCTCAGGTAAGTAGAGATATTGTATTTTGCTGTAATGGAAACAAGATCTCTCCTGAACTGATGGGTTTGTGTTTTTTTAGTAGAACCATAACATTTGCCAAGGTAACAGAAGCCTCTGCAGTCCACTAAATATGCAAATAATCTTCAAGAGAAAGCAGAATTTAACATTTAAATTTAATTTAGATTATTCTCAAATGACTTAGTGCAAAGTCACATGATAAAGAAAGAGAGAAATGTCATTTGAGATGATAACAGACCTCAAGGCAAAAATGCCTGCTATTTACCACTGACTAGGGAAAAAATCCAGAAATGCCAGAAGGCATGCCAGCCCTCTGTACAAGGCTAGAATCAACATCTACTGTCATCAGCTAAGATTAATGTGGGTTCTGCTTAAATTCTAAATAGAAAAATGCATCTTATTTTTAAGACTATATTCAAACATCCACAAAACAAGCTTGCATGACTGGCTTTCTTCTCAATAATGTCAATATATTAGTGCAGCCTTGAACAAGGAAGGGAAGAAGGGATACTAGTGTTTCACTAAGTAGAATTTAGCTGTCTTAACTCCAAAACAAAATATATTCTATTTTTAAGGAATTCTGACAGCAAGCAGTATTATTTAAGCAGGCTAGTGGAATACAGGGAGAACATGGGTTTAATTATTTTTTCAGCTCGATAATTTACTGTTTTACTTTGGATACTCTTTATTAGAGTTTCTTCCAAAACCTTTCTGTAGGCCGTTTTATAAAGAAACTTCTGTGATGTGTAGGAGAGGATTCTGTTTACTCACTGCAAAGGCTTATATTTAGGTTATTTAGATGTGCACTTTACATTTAAGGAGTAAGGTATTTCTTCCACTTTGAACTATAACCCCTTACAGAGCTGTAGGTTGATGATGTAGATAAAAATGTAATTTAAGAAACTATACAAAACCTTATATTTTTAGCAGTAGGGAAAGATGGAAAGTCTTCCTAAAAAACAAAAGTATAATTTTTAGCAATAATTTTGTATTAGATGAAAATTAATTTATTTATACAGTTCCCAGACCAACCTGAGATGGTTGGTTGCAAAAGATAGATATACATTATGTGCAACTTCTGTTCTCACTTGAGCTATCATAAGGGTTAAACTAATCCAACAGAGCACAATTTGGCCTTAAACTGTGAAAGTGCTGAATGAGATTTTAATTCTTACAGCACCCTTGTGAGGTAGCAAAATAACTTTATCCACATCTTACTGTATAATCCTATGGTTAGTTAGATAAAAACAATATCAGATCTTCTCAGGTTTCTTTCCTTTCTAAGACAACTGAGAAGAAACACATGAATCACAAAGTATACTATTTCTCCATGATAAAATAGGTATTCTAGTTTGGAGTGGTCATGGAAAAGGTGCCTTCAGGCAATACAAACCTTCTACAGTAGTTACTGAAATATTATCAGTTTTGAAGGTTTATGGAAGCAGTTTATATTGCTAAAAACAGTAGGTTAAATGCCAGAAAAATGTTGGCTCATCCTGAACTCTTGACATCCTCTAATATTATTGCACTTCTTCACTTTCATCTTTGTGAAATATGCAAGAAACTTTTCTTATGTTTGTATTTTAATGTGTGGCAGAGTGACTAAAAGTAGCTATTGACATTCCATGAATGTGTAATTGTGAGCTGTATAAAAAGAAATTGTGCCATAAGCTTCTGACCTAAAGGTTTAACATAATATACAGTATTTTGTGTTAGTGATCCAGCTTTTTAAAGGCTACAGCAAGAAAAAAGAAAACAAATGATACAGTAGTGTGTTAAATTGTCTGTGAGTTTTCAAAATATTTTCCTCTGTATTCTGTCTGATGGCAATTTCATCTCGAAGTATTTCCTTTTTGGTAAAACTCTATAAATAGGCATGGATTTCATTGAATTCCTTTTTATTGTATTACAGTATCATATTGAACTTAAACTGACATTCTTTACAGACAGAAATGTTAAAATATGTGAAATCTATGGTGTCACCCATGTCATTGTAGATATTTTGTTCAAAAATAATAAACATTTTTTTTCAGAAACCATGCAATTATTTTTATGATACTATAGGCAATGGGTTTAAAGTTACAGGAGCGACTATCAGCATCAGTTGGAAAGAAGGATGAAATTCTCAGCAATAGTTAAGGTGCATTAATATTAACTATTTCAGGAGGGAGAACTTGAGAGAGAAGGAATAGAACACCTTCAATTGTTTTATTATTCAGATTAAGTTTCAAAATACTTTCACTGCATTAATGAATATCCAAAGAGGAGTTTTCAGGAAGCATGATGGTGGAGGGCAGGCACTGAATTAGGAGTTTGTTCTTCCAAGGCTGTATTTACAGTGGGTGAACAGGAAAAAGTCTTTCCAGAGAACAGTGAACATGGATTCCAGTGAGGAAAGAAAAAAGTCAGAAAACTCAGGGGAAGTTGTCCTGATAAACGCCTGTTGAAAACAGACCTATTATCAAAAAGCAAGGAGTTTCACGTGCAGCAAAATAACCTTATGAAAACCTCATAGATCTGTGGGTCCTCCTAAGTACGCCTTGATAGAAAACTGCTTTTAAAAAAACTCTGAAGCCAGCAAATAAAAGGTCCTTTGAGAACAGCCTGACTTCTGCTAATCTGATTACAGTAGTGTTAATATGCTTATAAAGAGCCTACAGAATGGCTATATCAGTAATTGCCAAATGTCAATGTAACATCATTTAGGCTGGAAATCTTCAGCAGCCTCAGTGCTAAACACCCTTATATGACAAAAAGCAATTCTAACTCACTCCTTTCAACTTGCTTTTCAAGTTGATGGATACTAATACAAGAACTTTGCCATATATGCAAATGAAGTATTTCCATTGTCCTCTGCTACTAACTCAGTTCAGCAACACATGACTTGTATCTTTATGAAATGGAAACTTCTTGAAAAAACAACCAAATGTAACAACAGCACCAGTGGCATCAATATCTTTATCAATGACCTGGATGAAGGCAAGTTTGCAGATGACATTAAGCTGGCAGGTAGTGTTGATCTGCTGGAGGGTAGGGAGACTCTGCAAAGGGATCTGAACAGTTTGGACCACTGGGCAGAGTCCAATGGCATGAGGTTTAACATGGTCAAATGCTGAGTTCTGCACTTGAGGCACAACAACCCTGTGCAGTGGTACAGACTAGGAGAAGTCTGTCTAGAAAGCTGCATGGAGGAGAGAGACCTGGGGGTGGTGGTTGACAGCAACTGAACATGAGCCAGCAGTGTGCCCAGGTAGCCAAGAAGGCCAATGACATCCTGGTTTATATCAGAAAGGGTGTGACCAGCAGGTCCAGGGAGGTTATTCTCCCTCTGTACTCGGCACTGGTGAGACCACTCCTTGAATCCTGTGTTCAGTTCTGGCCCCCTCACCACAAGAAGGATGTTGAGGCTCTGGAATGAGTCCAGAGAAGAGTGACAAAGCTGGTGAAGGGTCTGGAGAACAGGCCTTATGAGGAACAGCTGAGAGAGCCGGGGTTCTTTAGCCTTGGGACGAGGAGGCTGAGAGGAGACCTCATTGCTCTCTGTAACTACCTGAAAGGAGGTCGTAGAGAGGAGGATGTTGGCTTCTTCTCCCAAGTGACAGGGGACAGGAGAAGGGGGAATGTCCTCAAGCTACTCCAGGGGAGGTTCAGTCTAGATATCAGAAAAATAAATTTCACAGAAAGGGTCATTGGGCACTGGAAAAATCTGCCCAGGGAGGTGATTGAGACATTTCATTTTGGAAATAAATTAAACTTTTTTCAAAATTTAATAAACAAATATGCATTTAATATATAATATTTTATCATTGTCCTGTCACTGGTCAGCAGTGGAAAAGCCTAGCTCCATCTTCTTTATGCCCTCCATCCAGTTTTTTATACGTATTGCTGAGATCCCCCCAAACTGAATGCAGTACTCCAGATGTGGCCCTGTCAGTGCTGAGTGGAGGAGTAGGATCAACTCACTTGACCTGCTGGCAAAACCTTGAGCACAGCCATGGTTACCATTAACTATCTTTGCTGCAAGAGCACATTGCTGGCTCATGCTCAACCTGTTGCTTTCATGACTCTCAGGTCCTTTTCTGGACACTTTCCAGGTGATCAGCCTCCAGCATATACTGGTGCATGGGGTTATTTCTCCCCAGGTCCAGGATGTCGCAATTTCCCTCACAATACTAAAAAAAACCCACCAAAACCCAATAGAACCTTTTCTTTTAATGTTAAACTTTATTTAACTAATCTACATTTAAAACCTCTACTGAGGGAATGAACTCAGCCTGAAACCCATGCATGTCATGTTTTAATTTCTCTCTTAAGAAGTCAAATGAAAAAACCTAGCCTGCCATGAAAATCAGTCTGTTACTTTGGGTATGTTTAATTACTCTCAGCGAGTGTGTTCAATAAGTGCAGAAGACGTTCAAACATTATTTTTTAAAAGCACATGATAGTGCAGCTTATTTGCCATTGCATGAAGTAGGACCAAGCTTCATGTATTAGATCAGAATGAGCCCATATATTATGAAATATGGCTGTAATTATTTAAAGTAAGAGGATACTGGAAATTCTTGCATATTGTATTGTATCTGAACCAAGTATCTATCCCCAATCCATTTCTTGTTTCATTGTAACAAAAGCTTCCTCATTTATTGGGAGGTACAAATTGCACCACAAGGTGTCTCCCTCTCATAGGAACGGAGAGGTGCCATGGATGCTTGCCTGTTGTTCAGGAAGCTTAAAATTCAGCAAAACGCTTTCTTTCTGTAGAAACTCTGGGCACTGACGTTCGTTATGAGGAAGGAAATTTATAAAGCAGAAGCCCTATTCATGCTACAAGTCACACTTCATTTTGAAAGTGATGCAAACTTTTCAGGGTGATGCTGTCTGTGCGAGAAAAATAGCAGGGTTGTTAATTTATCAAGAGCAAGCCCCAAAGGTTTGTCTAAATATGCATATGAAAAAGTAGAGATTTGTGTACCTGAATACTTTATTTTTAAAAATGGCATTCTAAACCAGAAACTAGTTATTTATTTTTTAAATTATCTGTTGATTATCAAGTATTTATTGCTACAGATAAGCTTTGTCCAAGAGAAAATGAATGGCTAATCAATTTTTAAAACTGGCTTTACAAAGTTAAAGAGGAAATCAATAATTTGCACTCTGCTATTAAGTCTTCTAAAGCTAGGAGGTCTTCAGAGTAAATTCCTCATGTTAAGGATGCCTTCACAGCACAGGTATAAGAACAAATACATCAGTCATTAAATATTCCACTTATTGATAACAATAACTTAACATAATTAAGTACTTTGTTATACTGCAATAAATGCAAAGAAAGCAGCATGTGTAGCTTTCACTGAGGAATAGATAACTTCATACTATCTTATATCTGAGATAAGGTCAGCACATACACTCAGTAATATAAAAAATACAGATCTATAAATGTCCGCCTTGTGATAGCTTATTGTGTCACCACCCTCTTGCTTTCCTAGCAGATATCACCTCTTTACACATTCACTGAAAAAATACAGAAACAGCAGGAAGAGCACCATGAAATTTTATCTGAAATGATACTAAGAATATTATTATAGATATACACAACAGAACCGTTGCAGACTAAAAATGATACCTCAGTGTACAACTACTATCCATTTAGTGTTTGTCCTTAAGTTCTCAAGAGAGTGCAACATATATTCACTCATCATTTAGATGCTAGTTAAATGGGACCACAATGAAGACTAATAATTTTGAATCTTACAATGGCTAATAAATTTTCTGACAGAAGCTAAAGAATGTTATATTGAGAATTGTATTTGTTGTATGTTTCTTTTCCACCTCCAGGCTCTGCAGGCTTTCCTGAATGATGACTCAGGTGAATTACCTTGATGGGACAGCCAACTGCTTTGTATTTAACTGCACTGCAAATAAAAGCTCAGTAAAACTAAACCAGAAGAGTATCTCTTACTTCAACAGGAAAACTTTCAATTTTATACAAATATGGTTAGAGGTAACATATAAACAATTTAATACCAAGACAGAGTTTTGAGAAAAAAAAAACTTAAAAGCACTTTTGAAAGTGTCCTATACCCTTTACAGTAGCCTCAAATTTAATCGAGGTTTCAAAGTTAGAAAAAAATAAAAGGGACACATCAAATTTTGTTACAGCCAATATGAGATCAAGTAACTTCGTGAAGAGATTTGAAACAGTACCAAAACAGCTTCTAGGTGAGGAAACAGGAAAAAATGCAACAGGTCTTCTCTCGGTCTCTCTCTGTCTCCGTCTTTTCTTACCAATATCTTTGTATCTCACAGCAAATCTGATCCATCTGGGAGTCCAGGACATTCTTGGAGGAATTTGCTCTGCAGCTGAAGTGCAAGATAGAATTGGTTTAAGTCTCACCTGGGCTGCTGGGTGTGGCAGAAGTAGTTCAGTGTTCAGATAAAGTTCTGATGGTATAAGAAGGCCCCTTTCTAAGAGATCTTTGCATACTTACTTGGGTTGATTTCAACCTTGCAGTAATTCTTTTATTGCATAACGAATACTTTCATTCAAGAGGTAGTACTTTCCACCACCACTGTCTGACATAGAGTTAAATGTATTGAACTGGTGTTTTGTCTCTGTTCCACTTCTAATTATTTCTCCCCTCTGATTAGCATCAACATTTCACACAGTGGATCCATTTGTAGAAGGGTTACATTGCCTTTCAGATTATCAAATTTTGAAGCATTCTTTTCTTTTTTTTGGCTACTATAGTCATGTTTGTGCTCCTTCGTGGGCTCCCCTGCAAAGGAAAGCATGGACATAGCTTAACATGAAAATCTGTCCTCTTCCGTGAGCTCCCAGTCAACCACTAAATATAAGAGTTACCTGAAAATTCAGGTACTTAGATCACCACTTTCCTTCCTTTCCTACTTTATCCTGGAAAAGGTCAAGCTTAGTTTTCAGTATTAGTATGCCCAGTTGCCAGAAACCTTCTGTAAGAACCTTCCTCACTACACATTTTCAAAGCATCAAACCTATATCTAAATCCTATCAGAATTTACAAATATATTTACTCCTTTCCTGGTTTTGCCTACTGGGTATCGTCCCCTTGAGATTCCCAAAGGGACTGCTGGACACTCTCTGTCAATACACAGAAAATCTTATACACTGCCTTTTCCTGTCCGTGCTCATAACCTGTACTAGATCTCATCCAACTGTATCACAGTTTTTAATATTTATAAGACAGCTACAGGGTAACTCAAAGGCCCAAGCAGCAGTTGCTGATCTGTGAATCAAAATGAAAGCAGAAAGTTTTACTGGTAGTAAACAGAGCAAAATATTCTGCATGCTCCTTTTGGCATATGCAAAATCAACCAAAATAAAAATGTTTTTCCGTTATTGGTTCCATGTCTAACAGTTTTCTAATTCAGGGTCAAATTTAAGCCCTAGTAAGAACATGAATCAACTTGTGTGTTTGTTTGCCCATGCCAGGCTCTCCATACATGAGTCACAATCTACAGAAGCATTACAATTTTGCAGATCCAGAACAGCAGTTCTATTTATGGTCCCAAAAATCAAGTGTACGAGTTCACAAGCTATGCTTACATATTCATCTTTAACAAAAGCCCATAAGAAGTTTTTCTGTCATTGACTTTTAGGTCAGGCTGTCTCAGCACAGGGTGATCAATTTTTCATGAAATCAAATGTATCATACTGACTTGTCCAATTGAAAATTATTCTGAGAAGCTGTTGTCCAAAGATTTATTTGCAACTGTCTGACCTCTGTTGGTGCCTTACGCACGCCCACACAGATGTTCCAGTGCAAGGAGAGCTTTTAGTGGGAATAAAGATAAACTATAGGAAATATACTGTAAGACACCAGCCTTACTGAAGTACTGAAAATGATTTGTTTATCTTTGTATTCCAAACAGAGCATTCAGGTGGTACTGTGTGCGCTTATGAGTGCACTGAAATGTAGGATACATTTCCAACAGAATAGATATTCACATATTATTTTTACAGAAGTAGATGTAAAGTATGTCAAAAATTCATGGTTTTGTCATTTTATATTTAAAAAATATAAAACAAACATATATATATAATAATATATACCAAATATATACATATATATATATATATCAAACAGTTATTTTTTCTTTTAAATATGCACTAACTGGGGAAGATCTTGCTATGTTTGCTTCTAGTCCCTGTAAAAAAGTAGCATAGCAAAGTAGACTGATTTTTGCCCAAAACTTCAGTCACCAGAGGAAGAAAAACTAACATATTTGCACTGCATGAAGCTTGTCACAGGTCTTTGAGATGAAAATATTTAACAAGATAAAAGGCATTTTATTTGTCTTATTCTTACTCTCAAAATATCATAAGTAATTCAAGCCCTACAAGTTTCACAGTATTAGTAGTTGAGCACTCTGGGCTGCCTTGCTGGGAGAAAAAATTCCTAATGTTATCTCTGAGTGGGAAAAACATGAAGGATATTAAAACTTTACAACTGTTACAAACCAGGCATCCCTGTCCAGATTAACGTATATATCTCCCATGAAAAAGATATAATCACTATTCCAAATTTTCTAGTCAATAGTTTAAGATTAATGAGTGACAGAGCTCATTTTGACGTTGCAGTTTTCTAAATTTAATATATCCTTGATAAACTTTAAGCAGCTGGAGTTTCTGTAATGTTATTTTGAACAAGAATTTGCTGTCAAGACTGCTTGGGTAGTTCCCAATAGCTTGGCTCTATGGGTCTGATGTCTGTGGAAATTGGATCACACTGGCCTACCTTCTTATGAAAGGCTGTGGTTATATATCTCACTGCAGACAAAACTTTAATTATTACGTTTCCAAAGGAAATTGAACCATGATATTTGATATAATCATTCTAAAAAAAAATTGGTTTGTTTCACACCTTAAACAAATGTCCTGAACTCATGGAGTTAAGCAAACTACGAGTTTTTTCCAGTATTTAGTTGTTGCGTGCTTGCAAGTCAATCAACTCTTAAAAAATACTTTGTTTATAAAAATAAAGTTCAGCAAAATCTAAACTGGTCTACAACATCTGGACTAAAGTACGTCTGAACTAAATGGACAAACTGTAAACTGTATATCTGAACATCTGTAAAATATGCTTGTTATTTTGCCTCTCTTAATTCTGCTGCAAACTAGTCTTGCTCTGCCTGAAGTGGAGATATTTCTACTAATCTCAGCAGTGGCCAGGAGAAGCTTTTTAAAACTATACAGCTCATAGATGTGCAATTTTGGTAGTTCCAACTACACTATAGTATTTTAAATAATAAAATACACATGGAAAATATTCACAGAAATTGGAAGATAGTAATCATGCAGCATCCAGAGACAGTAAAAAAATATATTCCTTTCATTGTACCTTTCTTTTTTCTTTAATCTCTTTTTTAAAAAATTCTCAGGCCAAAATCCTATGGAAATAGACTATATGTATACATACACACACACACACATATATAGATTTTTTTTGTCCTATTTAAATTCCAACAGTAAACTGTATGTCATAGAAGTCAGAACAAAGAAAGAAACACTTAAATTCCCTACCTTTAGATTACTTATTTGAGTTGACCTAAAAGATCACTTTGTTTCTTCTTATTTATCCTGTTTCAGAGAGGTTCCATAATTATTCCCATTGGTTTTATTCTATTTCCAGTATTGCTCAAAAGACTGAACTGAAATTTTCTCTATCAGCATTTTACATCCAGCAGTGGACAATAGCTCTTACCTTTTCATGGATCCTTGGAGGGTAATATTCATTAAAACAGATCTTAATCCAATCCCTTGTGGAAAGGAGTGAACTCCTTCAGAAGATGGATGTCTCCTCCAAATGGATATACCAAGGAACAGAGCTGGCTTTGGCACTGCTCTAAGTCCAAAACCAGTCCCTAGAGTTTCTGTGCTGATAGGAACTTATTTTTTATAAGATCTTGCAGAACATTTATAGTTCAAGTAACCTTCGATAAAAAGAGAACTGAGACCTCCTTCATTTTTTCCTACCCCATGGAGTGTTGTCTTTTCTTCCTCAACTCAGCTCATTCTATCAAATTGCCCTTTGTAGAATCCTGAGTCCCCTGCATGCTTTGCCAGCAAAAGGTAGTAACTTTATCAAGTTGATGTAGGGATCTTCACACAACAGTTGGAAAGGACTGGCCATGCACTAAATACTGCCTGACATTCTGGAAAAAGAACCTTCAGGAGGAAGCAGGAATACATTGAGATGAACAGTCATAGTAAGGCTACAGTGAGCCAAGCTGGACCAAATAGGCAAGGACACAAATAACTGCTGTGGCAATACTGTGATAACCCAGACACTAAGACCACTCTCTCATGATATATTTTATAAATCTTATCATGCTCCTAACACATCCACATGCACATACAGAGTCACTAGCTGTTTCAGTTGCCTGGTGAACAAAATTATGTGTGAAGATCTAATATGCTGCATCAAATAAACTTGTATGAATAATTAGTTATCCTATAGCTGTGCAAAACAAAATCTGAATGAAAATTCGCTCTGATGGTTGTTTATTTTTAATGCAATTAGAATTTAATTTCATCTGAACAGTTTTATCGAATAGGTAGTAAAATTGTAGTTACATTGAGTAAAATTCTAAATTAAAACATTATTACTTTTAGATGATGCACGTAAATTATTCCTTAACTAAAAGTTTCAGTAAAGAAAAAAAAGTCTAATACCATTCTAATACGAATTCATATACTCATTCACCGTGCCTAAAATTTGCTTTGTAAGTCAACATAGAATCACAGGGCCCTAGGGACTTTGGCTTTAAGATAGAATCAGATACTTATGTCTGGAGAGACGCTTGTTGAACTTGTTTGCAAAGAATTTAAATGATTTCAACTTCACAGTTCCTCAAGGCTTTATTCCAGGACTTCGTTATTCTTACTTTTAAAAGATTTTTCTGCATATCAAATCTAACTCCTCCCTTTTCCAATTTAAGTCTATAACTCCTCATTTTTTCTACAACAAACAAGGAAAACATCATCCCTCATTCTATCTACAATAAGGAAAACTTATTGCTCTCCTCTTTGCTAGTGGTTTATTTAGCACATTTCTTCTCCACACTATATACCTTAAAACTTCTTGTCTTTAAGAAAAAAAAATCCAATTCACCCATTGTTTCCTCTCAGATCACAGTTTCCTCTATGTGCTTTTCAGCCAGTCCTTTGCCTCTCTTGGAGAGCAAAACACAGAACTGAACAAAAAAGTTGAAGTGAAGCCTTAATTTTGCAGCTTGGAGTTGTGTGATTATTTCTCATGTTTTGGATACCAGGCTTTATTTATTCATTTTCCTTTTCAAAGCAGCATGTCTCTGCTGATTTGTGTTCAGTATGTGAACCATAATAACATGTAAATTTGCTTTTGTGCACAAATAGTAGTCACTTTATTGCTTACTTGAGCAAAGTATTTTGCTCACTTCTAGTGTGAAGTGACAAGAAAACAATGTAATATGAATATTTTCCAAAGAACAAGAGTCCACTTTTAAAATTCCTTCCCTAGCTTCACAGGAGGTCTCAAAATGCTATAAGACTGCTTGTGTTAGTAGAGCAATGCCCATCACTCAATACTAATAAAATATCCCTGGCACAGTCAAGCTACGTATTATTCATATGCTGTAATAACAGTGCTTTTAAGGAAGAAAGTATGACTATTTTGAGTAAATATTCATTTGATGTCATTTATTGCTTTTAGAAAAAAATGAAAACCAGGTTTTTCCATCCGTCTCTTTTCATGCATGTACACTTATTAATTTATTATGGAGGAGACAGGATTTTGTCAAAGCTAGCCATTAGAATACTTTCAGCTTACAACCAGTCCCTAGAGAAAAGGGCGTTCTCTTGCTGGCTGGAAAACTTTTGTGATAACATTTAAGGAATATTTTAGGTATAATTCTGTAAAGTACTTTAGCTGCATGATAACACTATTTTACAGAAACTAAACTGCAACTGTTGGTCAAAACACTGATACATTTAAGACCTAGGCTCAAAGAAAGAAACTCATGGAAACAATTGATTTTAAGTAAAACACAAACAACCACAGAGTCTCACCAAAATGCAGGGTAAGAGTCCAATGAAACAAATAAATAATTACTCTATTAATAATTTGAGAATAATATAATTATTCAAGAATTTCAAATAAATAGATCTCACAGGTTTGTTTCAAATTAATTATAACCGTTTATTTTTTATTACCAATAACTTCTGGAAATACCAAGTAAGCAGAGAGATAAAAAAAACTATTAAGTAAGATATCAAGTGATATTTGTGAGATACATGTGGAGCTTCTATATTCTATTACTGTGAAATCAATAAGCTAAAAGACTTGTGGAAATAGTACCATTGCAAGTGACATTGTATAATAACTGAGAGTAACATTGTGCTACTGAAAGCATATCCAACTTTCCCTGAATTTATCCTTTGACTTTTTGTGTTTCCCTATTGCAAACCCTTTAAATTTTCTCTAAGCAAGTTTCAGCCATTAGTTTGTAAATGAAGAAAATATAATAACTTTCTAGCATTCTTTGACCACACTCCCAGCAGTTATATTGATGCTATCCACAAAAAGCACAGTGTCATGTATGGAAAGACAGCTGGATCTGTAACATTTATGTGCTTGCAATGGTATGAATAACTACAAAATTCAAATTAATACAGAAAAAAGGGCCGGTTGAGAGCAGGGATAAGCCTGGCAGACATTCTTTAGCCAACACAGTGATGGTGTTGCTCTAAGGAAATCTCTCTGAGGACCCGAACTAAAATAACTTCTGTAAAATTAATTCTAACTTCACAGTGATGTAAACATTTTCTTAGCTTTTTAATATTTTTCATTCATTTTTTAAAAGCCATAAATGAAAGGAGACAGTGAAAAGAGAAGAGGGAATAACTGGCTGAATTTTCCATATCAGGGTGAAGCCCCAATAAAATGCATTACACTGAATATGGAAATTCCCTGGGTGTTTCTGGGCATTGTCATGCCAGAGCCATTATCAAATCATAGGCATATATGTTCCTAGTAGTAAAATCTTTTTCTAAGGAGTAGATGCAGTTAAGTTGCGTTTAACAGCTACAGTCCAATCAATACTCTGACTACTTTGAAAGCACAAGGCACAGTGCCAGATCAGCATTACTAGTACATGTGGTCTGTCTCAGCAACTTCCGTAACTCTCTGTTAGTCTGTTTCACAGCTTCTAAACACAGCTGTTTGGAAACTGTAAGGCAGATCCAGAGGAGTACTGCTTGCACTAAATGAATATGAAATTTGCCTTTTACATAAGACAACTTGAGGAGTGTATTTTGTTTAATATGGTAATAGAAACAGCAAGCACATATGACTGATCTCTGGAAACTGAGCATCTCTTTATAATCTTGAGGAGGGACAAACACAAAGAACAAAAAAGAACTCTTTAAGCTAAGAAAGAATGTCAGGAAAAAAAAATAATAAAATAAGTCATTTGTATTTTAGGCTTCTTCTCGAAGAAGAAAAATTTCTGACCTACAGAGCATTCAAGACTTGGAATGGACTGTCTGTGAAAGCAATAGATGTTTAAAAGCCTTCAAAACAGAAACACAGTTATGGAGCATAATATACAGGAAAAGGAGATTTCTCTCTGTTACTAAGTAATTTCCTTCTAGTCCACTGTTACTGTTATTGTTTGAATAAGCACATGTATATATATAAATACACACTCATGTACATGTAGATAAAACTTCCAGTACATAGACATGACATGTTATTGTATAATGGATTTTACCCACATCAGTGTGTAGTGTTTGATCTGACTATATACATCTGAATAGTAAATAGACACATGAAATGTTGCCTAGTAATTAAGCGTCCTAACCTCTTGTACCTGTAAAGTAAAATATGTACTTTGGGTGTATAGACCTGAGTCAGTACTTTTATTTACTTTAAGTTGTTATACAATATTTTAATTTTAGACAAACACAATGGCAAAGTAAGAACAAACATATTTTTCCAGGAACTATTTAGGATATAGTGTACCTTAGTATGCCCTGAAAAACTGTGTATCATTTAGAACTGACTCCCTAGAGCACCAGCTTTACAGAATATGTTCAGTTCTAGCTGTGTCACGGACTTACACTTAGTCAGAAGAAAGACAAATGGGGCCCATTTTTACTGCTGTTTGTACAGTCAGTGTGTTGATGGAATGACTGAAATCAATGCTAACTTGCTTACAATGCTGTACACAGCATAGTCTTCAAAATGATGCGACAAAAATTAAGTCAATCCAGCAACTCACTGACAGTGAAAGTGTTGATGTTATTCCTTCTACTGTCCTCCCTGATGCCCTGATACACAGGTCTATGCTTTCCCTCGTATCAGTTCTGAGGTCACCCCTTACAAATGTAATTCAGCTCACTGAACTCACAATACCAATAAAAGTAAGGAAGGAAGAGTCAATTCTAGCTGTCCTGAGTCAGGACCATAGGGGACAAGGCTATATCTCTTAGAATGAAACATTGTTCTCTTGGCTCATTTGCCTGAAATTGCACTCACAATCTTCAAATAGGGTGAAAAACAGTGTTTCTCAAGAGAAGTAAAACCAGATTCTAAAATCCCTTCTAGGCAATCCTGCCAAAATACTGAGTATCAGGAATGAGAGGTAATTTGTCCAGGATTATATAAACTAATGCACTTACTATCATTTAGCATGTTTCTAGTAAACTGTTAAGTTCTAGATCTAAATTTCTTCTGATAGGTAAAAATGTGCATGTATTTGTGAGAGTATTGTATGTATATAAATGAAGAAGATCTGAGTTACACATTTCATATTTCAAAACTCAAAATTACCATTTATAGACAAGAAATACCTTGGCATTGTTGAATTTCTATTCTGGATAAGGAGGGAGAAGAGAAAGAGTATGCAAAACCTGCTTTCTTCAGTTGATTGGGATTAGATTTGTCTTGTAGTGACAGGAAATCTTCATGAGAAAAGTTGAGAAGCACTTATGAATGTCAGGATGGTAGGAAACTTAATACTAGTGGCAATTCAGCAATCAGTATGACAAATAACCTACCACAATACATTAGGTACACTGAAGTAGTCATTAATCTAATTATGTCCGTTGACACGCGGACACATAATAGAATATTCATTCCACTGTCATCAATATGAGCTATTGCAAATCTTTAAATGAAGCTAGATGCTCTCAGCATTTTCTTACATAAAAGTTGTTCTCAGCTTTGAGAACACTATTAGTGACATGTTCACCCAGTTTATTAAAAGTTTTTAAGTAAAAGACAGAAAAGAGAACAGAAAGCATCTCTGCTAAGAGGCAATTTTTTTTTCTTGGATGGCTGAATTAAGACTGCCACATCACGAACAAAATGTCAAAATAGAAACAACCTGATGGTGCTGAACGCTTCTAACTCCCAGTAGTGACATAAGTAATATATCTTACTGGCCTGGCATCAACATTTTTTACTGTCGGTATTAGGTAGTAGAATATATTTAAATAGACATGGTTATTCTGGAATAATCACATAAATAGCAGGTACCTCCTGCAGGCCTTGTTGTGGACAATGCCTGCACAATAACTGCTCTTTCAAACAACATTAGGAGCAATGAGAAAAGAAGACAATCAAACTTGCTAAAGCTACTGGCTCAGTGCTACAAACCAGGAAACTGATTGCAAAATTGTGTTTGACTCCATAAACAAACAGGTCTGAAACAATGGACATCATATTTAACCTAAGAATTAACCCTCTGAATAACAACCAAGCTAAACAGCAAAGGAAGAAACTTTATTTGCTCCATAGTACTGCAGAGTTTTTTGGTTTTTTCCAAAGGTATAAAAGAAATTATGATATTGTTTGAACCAGCTGAAGAAGTCCTTACTTTTTGAGGGACTTTGAGGGAGTTGAGGCTTTTCTCAGTTGAGTGATCTGTTAGCTCAGTTTCTTAAGTCCCTAAGCAGCTTTCTTCTAAATGAGTTGGGTTAATTTAAACAACTGGACTTTAACTGGTCCATTTTGACTGAAATCCCAGGAATGAATATATGAACAGTTCAACTAGGAGAACTGAGAGGACAGTAGTCTCTAGCAGGACTTCATCCAGGATTAGGGTATTCTATGCACAGAGCTGCTACTGAAAGAAATCAAGTCCTAAATAGCCAATATTTAATGATATGTGTTAATTAAGCTTTTTCTTCTAAGACAATTCTATTCAGCCTTTAACAATAAGAAGCTACTGCCTCAAACTCCACATGAAAGGCAAGCATAAGACTAGTGGCTTGCTATATGCAGTACACCCAGGTAGTTACACCTGAGCTGTTCAATCTGCTACTGCAGAACAGAATCTGGACATCACCATTTAAAAAAAGCTGAAGTTTTTCTACATCATATTCTCAATTTTTTAATTATTTCCAATTGCTTTACAGGTGCAGTGTCTTTTCTACAATACAGATCACCTCACTGTCTAACAAGTCCATTTGTATTTTAACAGTACCTCTAAGGGGGGAAAAAAAAAAAAAAAGGATTTGTTTTCTGTTTATGAACACAGAAAGCATGAATCAACACCAGGAGAAATTATTTTCAAATTTCAGAATGGTAAGAACTCTAAAGGAAATCAACAGAAGAACGTACACTGAGTCAATAGCAGCATCAGGCACCATCCTTAGGTTCTTCAGTGGTACAATGACAACACAAGAAGCACTGGTTTCTTTTAATGGTTTACTTTACTGCCTCCATCAATCTTTTTTTCTGCACAGTGGTATTAGCAAGAGTAGTATGCTATCAGTCCCTCCCAAAAGAAAAAGCCAGTAATATATAGGCCGTTGGAAAAATCTTCTTTTCTCTTCCTAATGACTCAACAACTGCTACCATGTATTTGAATTAACACGGTTTTTCAACATGAGAAGATAAGTATGTGTTGATTTATTTGTGCTTTTTCTCTATTAAACTGAAAGAACAAATCCTACCACAACAGACAATGCATGTACAGCTCTGAACAAATTTATTCAAAAGCAGCTTCACTGTTTTTCGTCTCTGGTTCTCCTTTTGAGTAATGTTATGTTGCTTGTATTTATAAGAGTTCATTGCCAAAGAATTAAATGCTCTCTTTTTCTGGAATGCTATCAGACCACTGGGGTCTAAAGATTAAGCTATGTTTTTGCGCCTCACCAAAGAGATTACAATTTGTACCATATATTTCCTTTTCCCCTAAACTGTCTAGTTTCCAATTCCATAGTTATTTCTGTTGAGAGGTTTCCCATTTGGAAGGGAATTGCATGAAAAGCACAAGTGCTGGATATGTACTGAAGAAATATTGTGCCTTTTTATAAGTCAGGCTGGTTGGAGCCAAAACACATGACTTGTTCTTAAGAAAGACTCACTGAAAATAATGGAAATCCTAATTATACATCTGCTTTTATAGAGTTTATAACATCTGGGCTGAAATTCACCCAGTTAGAAGTGACAAATACCATCTGTCTTTTCCTTCACTGGATCTACTCTAAACTACTATATATATATATGTAAAATCTTAGAAGAAATATAGAAAAGTGTGGAAATAAATTTCTGTATAAAATTTATGTCTACAGTCAGCAGAGTTTCTTCTTTTGGTTCCTCCTTCACACAGAGTCATTGGTAAGCTTTTGTGCTTAATGTGACTTCAGAACTCTTTATCTCACATAGCGGTCAACATAAAGTCCAAAACTCAAGTTATAGATACCAGCTTCCCTATGAGTGTAATCAAAACCCATGACCTTTGCTCTTCTTTCTCTTTTATTGTTTTTAGTAGTATTCCAACTCTGCTTCCACTTCCTCAAACTGTAACACACAAATGTGAATTTATCTCATGAATACCATCCCTTTTTCAAATCTGTATGGCTGGAGATGTTGTGGAGTTTTTTACCTCAAAAACAAACTAATAATATTCACTTTTCTCAAAAGAGCTGAATGCAAGTACTTCTTCAGTTTTAGAAAGCCATTTATTTCACATGGCACAGAGCTTTAAACCTTTTTTCTCACTATCATGGCAATTGCTCTTCAGAATATAAAATGTCAGGAAGGGGATTGCTGTGAGAAGGGAGAAAAATTGGAGACCAAACTTAAGCCTGAAATTCCCTGTGAAGTGGAGGGTTTTGAAACTCAAAATTAATTTTTCTTTTGGGTGTCATTTTATAATTTTTCCTTGAAATGCAGAAGGAGTGCACCTATTTGTTTCCTTTTTTGTTGGTTTTAATTTATTTTGTTTGTTTTAAAATTTTACCCTGAAAAAGTCTGAATGAGCTGTCTTCCTTATTGACTGCAAAAGAAATATTTACTAGATTCCTTGAATGCTGTCTTTTAAGAGACACTGTAGTCCAGGAACTCAGTGTACAAGAATTTGACTTTATGTCAAATGGTGGGGTGGGGTTGGGGGGAGTGCTTAAGAGAAATAAAATATAGCTCTAGTACAAACCAGAGAGATAGATCACTTCTCCTGAACCTTTTTTTTTAATTCTGCTTTATCATTAGCTCACCAGCTTCATCTGTTCATCTGAATGAATTGTCAGCTTTGTATCAGAGCACTGAAGGACTACTCTCTCTCATTTCATCCTGTTACCTCAAAACCATATGAGAGGCAGGGTTTGGTGCCACTGAAGAGCATTCCTACTTGTGATAAATAGCTTACATCACATTGTGTAGCAGAAGAGGGTAGAGAACTATCTTGCCCTGAAAATTCATGTTACAGAGGAGGAAAATGTTATACAAAAGATTCTGCAAAATAGACTTGTTTCTTGTGGTTTTCTACTCAGTTAAAACAAACATCTTTCAAGAGTACAGTGATCTCCTAAATTTAGAATTCCCTCTGCCCTCAGTTGTGTACATATTCTTGTGGACTGCATGAAAAACAGAAGTTTAAGAAGTTCATTGTTATGTGTTAAATTTATGCTCAGTAAACTTGCCAAGATTGTTTCCAGTTGACATAGAAATATGTCAAGATATTACCCTGGAAAACATATTAAAATGCTTGCTGATAATTTTATTTCCTCCGAAGAAAAAATAAAAAACAGACAGCAAAACTTTCTCTGAACTGTCATATGAAATAATGACTACATGTTTCAAATCACATTTAGTTCTTGTTAAAATACACGTGAAATTGATTAATTACTCATAGACATAATCAATTGTGTCTGCTAAGTTCCAGAAATAAAAGATACGCTTCTTGGTTCAAAGCATCATAAGTTCCGAGAGTTGTTATGCTATGCTCTTGCAATTTGGCAATTTATATTATAAATAAATATTTGACGCTATTAGACAAAGAAAATAATCAGACTAGTTGAAAATGTTTAAGAATATGAAAGCTGAACAGGATTTTCACTTATTTTACAAGACTAACATACATGAGACCTCATTCATACTAAAGGCATGACTATTAGGGGACTGAATGAAGCAAGATTACTTGAGGTTTGCAATCCCAATGATAACTATGATGAATAATCTCATTACTGCTACACTTCAAATTCTGCTTTTTTTTTAAATTCACCTATTTCACGTGAAGAGGTTATATGTCATAATTGACTAGAAATTAATTCCCTGACTATAAAAGATCAGAAGTATTCATGGAAAGAACACTTCATACCTCAGATAGGTATTCTTCCTCTAAAGAAAACAATAAACTTTTTCTACTTTAGACTCAGAAGCTGAAGTTAGTCTTTGACGATGTTTTCTTGCACTTCGCCTTTCTGGCTAGAGCTAGTCATATTGAGCTTTTCTAAATTATTTTAAAAAATAATAATAAATGCATTTTTAAGAACATTAAGCATGAGAGAATGCCTATTCAGAGCACTGTGAAATTACTTTATTTTTAATACTTTCTGTTATAATTTTTTTGCATAAGGAGTCAATTTTCTGCATAAATTTCATCTGCACAGCAATATGGATGGTAGGAGGAATCTACCTGAAAGATAAAACTTGCATTCCAACACACAGTGATAAAATCTCATTGAAAATTATGTGCAATCAGGTCTACTCCTCTTCTACTTGACAAGTTTGTAAAAACTACTCTGAAATGGAGCTTAAATTATGTTTGGGTTTGCTTCAGATAGCAATAATTAACAAATACAAGTCTAGAATTGTCTAAAGGCTGAGAAGAAGGATTTAAAGGTAATTGAGCCATGCTACCTTAGACCAAAGGTTCATGTAGCCCAATAAACTCTGCGACAAAGGTAAATAATACATGTTGTAAGAACAACTGTAAGAACAGGAAAAGGACATTTCTGTCAGTATTCCTGATTACCAATTGTTAGCAGGTCTCTACAAGCTGTAGATGATGTCTGCATATTTAGAAATCAGAAATGGAGTTTCATCCTGGAACTTGTTCAGGTTTCCCTTGGAGCAGATAAATCTGTAGAACGGAGATTCACGGTTTAACTGTACACTGCATTGTCACGGTTTAGACGCACTCAGCTACATTTTGGCAGCTAAAACCCATGCAGTTGAGCTCCCAAAATCCCTTCCCTCCTACCCTGCAGGGAAAGGGGAGAGGGGAATTAAAGGAGAAAAACTTATTGGTTCAAAACTAAAACTACAGCTTTAACAAAATTACAATAATAATGAAAAAATAGTTTGAAAGTAATAAGAGAATGAGACTCTTGTGATCTCTCAAGTTTATACCAAGTATGATATATATGAGATGGAATACTCTGTTGATCAGTTTAGGGTCACCTGCCCTATTGACCCCTCCTCACAGGTGCAGTCCCCTTCTGCCACCTTGTGAGTGGCCTTGATTTAAGTATAAGGATTGGCCTTTCTGCATACCAATGCTCTGTGTTATTGCACTGTCTCAAAAACATGTATTTTGTTTTCAGAGAATGAAGTTGCTTACAGTCACATAAGTGACACTAATTTAGGTCAAACCACAATATGCATTAAAAAAAGTTTTGATGGGAATGTAGGAGTTATGACTGATTATGAGACGAGGAATTTCTTAAGTATGGATTGTTTTCATGGTACAGCATAGGGGTTTGGTTTATTTTGTTGCTTAGCCTTCATACATGGAAAAAAACCTTAATTACAGTAGCATACATTCCTTAAGTATCTCAGGTCACTTGTTACATAAAAATCTATAAGTTAAGAATACCCAATTGCCTTAAACTAAAATAAAATCAGGCTCTTAGCACAATTGTCACATTTCTGTGTACCTGTAACAATTCCAGGTTGACTGGCCAAAACTGCATGGAGAACACATAGCATATTCTTCAGATGGTGCTAGTAAGTACAATATAAATTCTTCAGAGATCCTATTTGTGTGCTTTGGTAGCAAGTGCATGGAGAGCTCATATTGCTGCTTACCATTGCTAATGCCCACAGTGCACACTCCTAGTGATATACTATCTAAATAAAACCATCATCAGTGTGGTACCATATGCTGAAATTGCAACTTGATTTTGTGTTAGAGTTTTTCTCCATCTAAAAATCATAGACTTTGTTTACCTTCAAATATATTATGCAATATCTTTGTCTACTATGACTTTTAATACTTAAAATTGTCTGGTCATGAGGACAGCTCTGGCTTTGTAAGGCAGCACTAAGAAAAATATTGCAACAGAAAAGCACTTGTTTCTCATAACACTTCATCCTTTCTTTTGTAGTTGGTTCCTTAATTGAGTGCTAATGTCTCAAACACATGATTTATCTGTGTATACTGAGAAACAGCACATAAGAACACAACTCTCAAAAAAATGTCCACTTCCTGTTACACTGAGGTCACTGCTGTCTGAATCTACTGGACAACACTCCAGTTTATAATCTTAACTATAAAAGTTCCAAAATATACACAGCTTCCTCCGCTGCCCTGAGTTAGATTCAGCAGTGTTATTGCTACGAATAAGCTATGGAAGTGACATCAGGTCTTAGATATAGGCCCTGAAGTACAATGAATATCTCATGATAATATAAATTTTTTCTTCATCTCATTTATAATAATCATACACTAGTCAAAAAAACATCATAAGTCCCATCTGAAATTCCAAATATATCATTAAAACCAAGAATTTCCTCTATTTCTCTAATTAAAACCCAAACTGAGGTATATACAGAACTAGCAAACAAACAAGCTGACTCACAGCTGCAAAAGGTCCCATATACACTCAGCTGCATGGATTGCTGGGCAAACTGCAAGGATGAGGCTTCACCCTGTATGCAAGATCACATTTAAGTCAGTTCCCTCTCTTTCCAGAGATTCCATCATGATTCAGTCTCACCACTTAGTACTTAGCCATTACACAAACTAAATGAAATTACTAAGTATCATACAATCTAGAATTTTGAAGTCTCTGTGTACAGGACTTTAATTTAGAACATTTATTGTACCCCTGACGTGATACATGACCCTTAGCAGGTAATTACTCTGGATTTTACAACCTGAAGCGGCTATGTGAATATAAATACAACCTCCTGCACAGAAAAGGCCTGTTTATTGGACAGTCTAGACAAAGCAAACAATGAGTTTGGACATATCTACAAAAAAATATGTAAACAAAAACTGTTACAAAATCTCAACATTTTAAATGAACCCTTTCGCTTTCAGTTCATCCCTGAAATCTTTATTATTCCTGTAAGCCTGCAGAAAACAGTAATCATTCGGCAAGAACTCAAGAATTTCACTTTGTGTAATTAGGAGACCCACAGTCACAAGTGGGGTCCCCCAGGGCTCAGTGCTAGGTCCAGCCCTGTTCAATGTCTTCATCAATGACCTGGATGAAGGCATTGAGTGCACCCTTAGTAAGTTTGCAGATGACACTAAGCTGGGTGGAAATGTCGATCTGCTGGAGGGTAGGGAGGCCCTGCAAAGGGATCTGAACAGACTGGACCGCTGGGCAGAGTCCAATG